>MQRK01197937.1:268-15662 GCA_001938485.1 Girardia tigrina
TTTAAATTTAATTCATTGTTAGTTGCTTTTAACAATGCATTTTTAAAGTTTTTAAATCCTTCAGAATAAGGTACAATTAAACAATATTTAGGCATATTATTCATATCTAATGATCCTACTATTTCTTTCTTAGATCCATCAGGAGAAGCCAAACTCTGATTTTTCGAAAAATCTTTTAAAAGTATTTTATCTACTGTTTCCTTTATTAATTTTTCTAGAAAAGATTTAGAATAACCATTCTTATTTAACAACAAACTTAGTTTATTAACACTTTCTACAGATTTAACAAAAATTATATTTTTTATATAATTTATTTAAGAATTTTCCTAAACTGACAAAATGTTCGATCAAATAATAAATTTTGCGCTCCAAATGACATCATATATTTTAATGCTTTTCATATCATTTTGGATTTTATAATTATCATGTCGTTTTACTCTTAAAGAAGCATATTTAACGGAGAACGAATTCATTTATGTAAATGGGAATGTTTCCTGGAATACCATAAATAATATTGTTGAATAAAAAACAAATTGGTTAAAATATGTTTATTTTTGTGTAATTACCATTGTTTTATATATGTACAATAGATTTCTGTTTTTATAGGTGTATTTTTTCAGGAATCAGGGCTGAAAAGGTTAAAAAATAAAGTTACTTATATAACGCCGTTAGTGATTACACAATCAATACTTCATCAATAAATCATTTAAAAACTCTCAATAAAGTTTTTGACAGTGCAGTTTGAACGTCAATTTTAGGATCCAAAGATCTTATATATAACGCTTCACATGTCCCGCTCACACAATTTTTCTTAAATTGAGTGCACAGAATTTTAAAGTACGGTGAACTTATGTCTCCTTTACAAAGTTTTATATGTCCTGTAATCAGTGGCGTAGCAACTGTTATTGGCGCCTGGGGCGGTCCAAAGATTTGCCGCCCCCTAACCCTAACCTATTATTCGGAACCATTAATTACTGTTTTTACTAAAAATTATATAGTCTCAAAATCCTTACTTTAATTTCATATTTTTCTTACAATACTCTTATTCTTATACTAAAAATTACCAAGTAACGAAGTCATTTCAAAATTTACAATTTTATTTACAAGCGAACTTTTCGCACTTTCATTTCTGTAAATTTATTGATAACAGTATAGAAATTCAGTTCAGCAGCAATCTCCTTCTCAATGGAGAGGACTGCCAAGTCTGTAATTTATTATGATTGTAAATTTTAAAAGATTTTATTAATTTTATTTTAACCAATAACATTTTTAGTAAATATTTTAAATATAATGTATAGGTTCAACTTTGGGATAAGAAGTGTTAAACATTAATTTATAAATACGAGTGAAAGCACTATTGTGGATTGTCAAAAAGATGATCCAAATTGTGATTGCAATAAATGTTGTAACAAATGCGTGACTTCTTAACAAATTATATTAGTGTTCTCAATAATAGTAAAATGAACATTATTTATATTTGTATTTGAACTTCATCAGATCGATTGATCATTTATTATCGAAAAAATGTGTAAAATCGTGCTCATATATCATGTCGAAAAACATATAAATTAAAAACTTCTCGTAATTCCTACGACTATCAGTGAAAGAAAGATTTCCCAGTCAAAAATGTAAATACTTAAAAACTACCTCTCATTTGCGAATTTTTCGCTTGAGTAAATGTTTCGTATTTTCGTTAGTTACTGAGAAAAATAAATAAGAAATAAAAATCAAATTCACTTATTCTCATTAAATATTATTTGAACAAATTATAATAAAATAATGGCAAATAATTGTATTTTGAAACATTTTTCGAGTGAAATAGTTTCTGTTTTCAGTACCTTCTATAATGACATTGTCTATAAAACGGTGTGCTTGTTTTGTATGGATAATGGGTGTTTATGTTCTATGTGAACGATCCTTTTAATGAAGTGGAAATAATAGGAATTGATCAAGGGTGTCTAAAATTATTTAGTATTACATAACAGCTGTTCAAAATATTTTTCATTATAGGTACATAGCCTTAAAATTTCATCATATCTTTATTGCTCTATTATTCATTTTCTTTTTTTGTATTCCTATATTACGAATCTTTATGACTAACGAAGTGGGTTATGGATGTGGATGTATTAATAAATCTTTGCTTTAATAAATTAAATCTTTATTTATGATTTATTACAGTTATTTCTTTATTATGGATTGATTTCTCCGAGTAGTTTCGGAATATATACGATAATGCCTATGTTGCAGAGAAGTCTAGACAAATTAATTGGTCTAATTGACAGAGAAATGAGCGTTCTTGACGCACAGAAACTGACAATGCCGTGTTTGGGCAGGTCAGCGATTTGGAAAAAGTCAGGTTTGTTTTTGCAAGATTACTCGACAGCAAAAATGAGTTTCATAAATATTCAGATCGTTTAGAATTATTGAAGAATGATTTATACCGTCTGACCGATAGAGATAATAACGAGTTCATCCTGCAGCCGGTAAGAGTTATATTTCGCTGCAATGGCGTGGATAGTAGTCGTCACTCAGTTATTTATTATTTATCTTCAGAATAATTCTTTATTCATTTTATTAACTATTGAAAGTTAAAAAATATTATTGCCAGTGATACTTTTATTATGAAGGATCAATAATCATAAAATAAGTTAAATTTGAGTTTTAGACATTCCATAAGAGTTAAAAAGATATTTTAAAATCTTTATTACATAAACAAAGGATGTTTGGTCAATATTTATGAGTGTCCGGTCCATGCATACCTGGTCCGTTGATACATACATCTCTTCCTACCCGGTCCTTTCATACCCTGTGCGTTCATTCAAAGGGAATTAATATTTTATTTTATGTTTTTATTATGTTAATTTTTTGTTGTGTTTTTTTAATTTGTTTCGATTGACTGCTTTTAGACTAAACTTTCCAAATTCGAATGTAACGGGTTGTGATTTCCATGTTTGTCAGAGTATCATACGCAAAGTAACTGGATTAAACGTGATAATGTAATTCAAGGCATTGCAATGATAAATATTATCTGTGAAGGATGGCATAGTTCTCCACAGGTCATATTTTTGAGTCAACATTCTACAATATGGTTTTGTTTGGATGGCCTAAGGAAATATATATCAATACAGTTGTCGGGTTTCTTACAAAGCATTTCAGGAAGTCAACGTCTACCCAAAAAATGTGCAATATTGTAAGAGAAAGGAATAGAGCAGTTCAAACATATGGTCATTCTGTTCGAATCACATTTCTTCGTACCATAATTCTCCTTTTTTACTCATAAAATGGTTATAATCTAATGAAAAAAATAAAATAGAACAAATGTAAAAGTATAAAAAAAACAAAATAAAATTATAAAAAATGTAAAAAAACAACAAAAAATTAAAATAATAAAAACATAAAAAATGAACGCACCTCGTATGAACGGACAGAGAATCATATTTATGAGTCCTCTTAACCTCATAAAATTGTATGAGTACATGAATGAGTTTCTAACCATACCATTTTATTTTCAAAATGAGAACAATAACTTTCAATTTCAGAATAAAAAACTTTTAATTTTGCTGGAGTCTCAAATTGTCCAAATAAAAATTATTTTTTTAGTTTAAAATATTTGGAATTCATTTATAAAAATTTTGCAAAGGTTCACATAAAATATAATTAATTGAATATATATTTAAGTTGCCTATATTAAAAGAAAGGCAAAACAGCAATAAGCAGAGTGAAAGAACAAGAAAACACAAATACTAGAGGCGTATTATGGTAGTGATAGTAGGGGAAGGCCTACTAATGATTTTGTTGTCCCAACAATATTCCTCCTGAAAACATCCTGACAATAACCTGCGGTAGAGCTTTTGTTATGATTGGGTTGTTCCTTGGTTTATTCCTTGTTCACTGGAACTTAGCAGTCAAGGAGCTTAGAAAAAGCTTGTCAATTCCATTAACGACGATATCAAAATTGATCAACTCCTCTGACATATCTACTTGGAAAAGGATGATGATTTCTTATGTCGATCAAACTAAGATTAAATGATTATCCAAAAGAAGATACGAAGTCGTTCAATAAGCACAAAATGAATTTTTTCGTCAACGTAACTATTCACAGTTGTTGGAGCTGAAGAATTACACCGATGCAATAACTCTACTTTTGTTTTCTTAGTATTAGGCAATACAGATCACAAGTACAATATATATCCTACACACTTGAAGAAGTTTGAGCTGTTGTTCTTGGTATTCCTGACTATATGACTTCTAAAATCAGGGTTCAGTGCTGTCATCGGGTTATTCAACATTGAGCAAAATCAGCCAGACATCTGGTAATTTGTTATTGCATCTCATCAAGGTTTATCCAACCATCATAAATCTCTCGACAAAGCATCAAGCTCTAAGTTCACAGTAAATAAAATTGTTTGCTACCAATAAATATTTAAAAATTTTTATTATTTTGAATTTATTTTTATTAGTTGTAAAATTGGAAAAATGGTGTAAAATGGAAAATTTTGTATAAATATAATTAAAATATAACTAAATTATTATGAAAGTAAGAAAACATTTTCCAAACTACTAAAAGTAATTGTAACCTGAAATCTCGTTATAAGCCTCAACCAGTTACTAAGCCTGAGGCTTAGTAAATAATTTCGGTTATCATAATTTTTCTAATTTCTTTACTAAGCCGCTACCTGAATTTTTATCTAAAATCTTCGCAATTAATTTTTAATATAAAATCCATGTTATTGAATAATTAATTTAAAAAGTTTAGGGTAATTAAAATGTCATCAAAAAAACGACAATCTTATACGTTGAATTACAAACTCGAAACTGTCAAGATTGCAGTTGATATTTCTCTAGCAAAAGCTGCTGAGTACTTTAGAGTAAATATTAGTCAATTTAGGCGATGGAAAAAACAACAAGTTAAAATGGAAGCTGCGACAAAGAAGGAAGGAAATGTTGTCAAACGAAAAAGATCAGCAAAATACCCAGTAATAGAGGCACATATGAAGACCTATATTGTTGCACAGCGTAAAGAATGTCATCTAGTGTCTGGAACGGTTATTAAGCGTGAAGCAAAAGCACATGCAATTCGGATGAAAATTAATGACTTCAAAGGATCTTGCTGTTGGGTTTCCAATTTCATGAAACGAAATGGTGTTGTTCGCCGTGCAGTGACATCAGTCGGTCAGAAACTCCCAGATGATTGGAAACAAAAAATGAAATCTTTCGTTGATTTCGTAACTCAACATAAAGACAACTATTCACTTGATCATATTGGAAATATGGACGAAGTTCCGGTATATTTTGATATGCCATGAAAATTCACCATGGATTTTCAAGGGTCATCTGATATTCGTGTTATCACTACAGGTTCTGATTACTCACGCCTCACGGTTGTTCTTTGCGTAACAGCAAGTTGAATTAAACTTCCAGCTTATATCATTTTTCGTCGCAAAACAATTCCTAAATTCAATCATCCTTCAAATGTCATCGTCTCGGCAAATGAAAAATCATGTATGACTGCTTCAGAAACTCTACTTTGGAATGAATCAATTTGGATGAAGCGAAAAAATGTAATGTTCAATCGTAAATCATTACTTGTGCTCGATGGTGCTCCTGGTCACAAAACTGATAACGTCAAGGAAAAATTCCATCGCAGTGATTTTTGCACTTTTGCACATGTGCAACTTAAAAAGCACTGTGCTAGCACATTAGAAATGTGCGGCACAATGTGCACTATCGATTAGCACTTTTAAAGTATCGATTAGCACATCTGGGCACTGTGCAGCGATCGATTAGCACTTTTTTCTTCGGTTGCTAAGGAAAGGGTCACGGTTGCTATAGATACGGTAACCGTTACCATGGTTACAATCACCTTGGATCACTGTATCCGTTGATAATGAAAAACCTCCCTTGGTTACCGTTGCTATGGTAACTAAGACCTTGGTTACTGCTGTGAGGGTGATCGGAACCGTTTCTAGGGTAACCGAACCGTTGTTAAGGTTATTGGAACCGTTGTTATGGAACCACCGACCAATCAGAAGTGTTTTTGGGTAATCGCGACCATTGCTGCCTAGGCTAGGGTACCGGGAACCAATCAGAAGCGTTTCCAAGTGAGCCGGAACCGTTGCTAGGGTGATCGCGACCGTTGCTATGGTAACCGGACCCGTTGCCACGGAAACGGGTGACCCCCCGGAGGGGTGAGGTAGAACTCTCATTTTCCCCCTACTAACGAAGAATAAACAATATTTAGGAATTTAATTTTAACAGTAGACATATATCAAATATTTTAAAGATCTAAAATTATATTTAAGTTAAATGGTTTAAAATAAATAATATTGAAGTAACAGCATCTAAATAATTTAAAATTTATAGAAATCGTTGTTATTTAACTAAAATACGTTTAAAAATGATTTAAAGTAAAACAGTAATTTTGTAGACTTTTATAATGTATTTTAAAGATTTTTATAAAATATTAATATATAAATTAACGTAATGAAAAAATAATAAATTCAATTTTTAATTAGTGTTTTAATAAATAAGTTATCAGTATTATAATCCAGTATTTTTATGTATAATTAATCTGGTCAAAAGAAAACAAAAAAAAATCCTCAAGAAAAATTGTTAAAAAAAATTTTATTGTTATAGAAACAAAATTTTGGTGTTAATAAACTAACCTAATCTTGATCAAGAACCCAACAGTTATAAATAGAGATATCGATCTTTAATCTGAATATTAAGCATTTAAATATTGGGACTTAAAATATCTACTCATAAATCTTCAAATATAAATTAATGGAAGAATATAATTCGACAGAGATCAGAAAAAAATGTGAACTGTACATTTATAGTTCTGAATGTTGAGACTGTTTCACAACTACGTTTCTATAATAATACAGGTTACTTTTTAAGTGGGGATATTGCGCAGGTTGAGTGAATTTCTGATATAGGGGGTAGTTATATAGCGGGTGATCAAGACATCGCGATCTATCAAAGTGAACGACTCAAAAGAAATGTTTTGAAAATACTGTGTTAGATGAAAGATTATGGAAACACACCTTGGATTGTTATGTTATTATTTGTTTTTATTGCATATTGACTGGGATTTTATCCTTATCTAACCCTGTTTGAGACTTCCCTTTTGAGCTTTATTTCTTACTTTAGCTTTACTTTAGCATTTAATATTGCTTACTTCATTTATCTTACTTGATTGAATTGATTGTAATTATTCGGCCGATACTTCAGACACATGAAGAAGAAATAACGAATATCCTGTCATCATATCGAATGATCAAGTCGAGCAAACTGCCGATACTGATGTACCAAGTGAGACTTAGTCGGTCTGTGATGGTTGATCAAGTTGTTCTATCAACAGATAACAACCAAATTCCGAAACGAGATGGCTCCAAATAGCGGATTGTTGAGATCCCGCGAGTTTTTAATGAAGGGTCATTATTAACAATCATTAATAATAATAATAAAATTTAAAATATAACTCTTAGTGCTATATTATGTCAAACAATTTACTATATATTTATTCCGTCTTTGATAAACATCAACAAAACAATGAGTTAAACCAATCTAACTTAATATTCTTTTCAATTTTTTAACAAAATATTTTATAAATATTTTAAGGGGTTAGGTGTGTGTGTCGCCAGAACTTCAGTTATCAATTGTACCTGGACTCAAGCTCGATTAAAAAATTTAAATTTAATTTTGTAATTGTTTATTTTTATTCAAGATTTAATTTTTGAGAACTTAAGGTATATTTCGGGTCGACGAAAGTTTGCCTTTTGTATACATATTTATTCTCAAGACTTAAGTTCGATCAAAAACGTTTTTCTCAAATTAAAATTTAAGTTAAAATTCTAAGAATTGTAAAAGTCTCCGAATGTATTTAAAAAGACTGGGGTTTTCGAATATTACGTGCATTTTTGGACATCCTTAATTCTAAATTAATGATTTTTTGGAAAAATATCTTTTTTTAATTGTCAGTTTTTGAATTAATTTTCGAATTAACAGATGACATTTATCAATTTTAGAAAATTATTTTAAAACTAGCGAAGGACCCATTATGTATGATGGGTGAGTTAAATTTTTGACTTTGAAAGTTTCTGTTTCAATTTTTAATTCGTAATTATTATAATTTATTATTTAATAAATTATTGTTATTGTGAGCAATATTTTAAATTGTATGAATGTGTGAATGTATTGATGCTGTGTGTTGTTTTAAGTATGTTGAATTTACAATCGCGATTCTCCACCCAGATGGAAATTGATATTTTTTTTATTTACAGTGACTGGTTATTCGAACATAATTAAAATAATAATTTGATAAGTTTATATTTTTTAAATTAACAATTACAATTAAGTTTAATATTTTTTTAAGAAAAGAAAAGCATTTAAGTAGATATAAATAAAATTAATAAAATTTTAAGTTAAATTCATTTTTCAGAATTTGATAACATTTTTATTATTTTTAGTTTTTATTAAGAAATGATTGAAATTATTATTTTTAATAATTATTTTTAGAAATTAAATATTTTAAAAAGATTTAGAAAAATTTTTCGAATAAACATGATTAAAAAAATTAAAAAAACCAATTAGACCGATATCAACCGAGAGTTTTAATGACTTTAAATGTGATAATAATAAAAATTAAAATGAAGATTATCTCAATGTTCTTAACAGTTATAAATTATTTATTTATTATATTTTTATTTTATATTTAATTATTATTTATTAATTTATTTTTAATAATTATTTTAAAGTAATTATTTAATTTAATTATTTATTTAATTTTATAATTTATTATTAATAATATATTATTATTTTATTTTATTGCAAGTAGTAGATCTTTGAGCGTGACGTGCAAACAACTTTTTTAGTTTATTATATTATTAATATTTTAACCCTTTCAATTACACGTTTATACCCACACAAATCAATTCTTCCTCAAACGCTCCGAACATGTATTTTTGTGGCATGTTTTAAATTAGTTACCTGCTCAACACGAATTTTTCTATTCTACATGAACACAACAATAATTGAATACGTATATAACTTTCTTTACATTAAATCTGAAAAAGTGTTGTGTAGTGAAAAGGTTAAATTGCAAAATTTCTAATCACATCCTTTATTTTTTTTATCTTTAGCTAGTTTCGCTTCTAATCTGATAATAGCTCTTTTTATCATGCTTATATTAACTCAATTCGTCTGTTTGTTTTCTAGAAATCTTGAGAATGATTTTTCACTAACTTTGGTGATTAGATGAGCTGAAAATCTTCAGTTGTGAAATAATAATGACAACATTTCAATCAATTAAAAGATTTTTCACCTAATTACAAAATTAGTGAATTTTTCGAAAAAAAGGTTTTTGTAATTATCCCCTATTTATAAATTAAATAGATAAAAGATTAAATTCAAATTTGTTTTTTTTATCATAACTAGATGGATTTTCGGTATATTTTCGTAATAAATATATTTTTGGATTCCTTAATAATTATGAGTACATGACAGGATGAAATGTCAAAAAATTATAGATTTTCAGAACCCGGGATAAATTACCATTTCTCGTAATTTTCCGTTGGAAAATAACGTTATATTATTTTCCGATATAGAAAAAAGTCTGCCAAGACTGGGCTACCGGAATCAGCAATCGGCGTCCAACTATTCGTTCTACAATTTTGATTCCCGGACATTTGCCCACACGGACAAATGTCCACAGTTAATTTTTATGTGTTGTGCCGAATTGTATAATTTCCAAATTCATGAAATTGGCAAAAATATTTTCATAGTATATTTTCAAAATATTCAATTTAATAAGAAATATTCTCAATTTAATATTGAAAATTCTATTTTATAAAAAATGTCATTGAGAATATAATGTAAATAAAAAAATCTCAAAAACACGATTTTCGAAAATGCAATTATACTAATATATTTTTTATAAATATATTTTTATGGTTTTTTGAAATTGAATATTGATCTCTATTTACATGCTTCACTAGATCGTATGAATTATAACTTTCATTATATTGACATACAAGGTAGTCAACGATAAGGTTTAACAACATACAGATAAAATAAGCTCATATAGATAATCATAGAGTTCAGGGCCGGCTTTACTGTGGTGGAGACCCTGGTTCCTCAAAGTTGAACGTTAAAATCATCAAACTAATTGAATTTTTATAAATTGAGCTAATCAATTCCCTATCTTTTATAAACATTCTGTTTAATGTCAATTGCCTAGACAATGCGTCAAATAAGTTTTAGAAATGTAGGCTAGGTCTATTTCAAAGCGTTCAAATATATATAACCAAAAGCCGCATAATACTGCATCAACGTTATGGGTTAACAACGTGAATTAACCAAACGCGAACTACAATTTCTAAAATCAAAACGTGTGATGTCATCAATTCATTAATATTATTTTTTCGACCAGTATAACCAGTTATAGACTTTATAGTAAAATAACAATCTAAGCATAGCTGCAATGGTAGTATTGTATATGGATTACATATATAGGCTACGTACACGTTACACGCTGCGTAATTTTCAACGAAAATTTCAAGGACTACCGGTACTTACATTTGAAATAACTTTCTTAAAAAAATTTTTTTCCTTGTGGTGGAGATCCCGTTTCGGCCGAACCGGTCGAACACCCTTAAATCCGGCCCTGATAAGAGTGCATTAGTGATGTTTTTTGAATAATCAAATTTTATTACTACGAAGTGAATTGGATCTCCCTATTTTATTGAAGTAAATTTTTTTACATCAGAATCAATGAATAAGGACTGGAAAGAATCTTTAGATTGATTTTTAACCATTTAACTGACGATGTATTAAGTGATACGAAATAACTATCAAATTATTTATAATAACATAGCACTAAGAGTTTTGGTTTTAATTATGATAGATTGTTTACTGTTCTAAATAATAGTTATTATTATGGAACTATATAGATTTATATTCATTTGATAAAGACGATCAGTCGGCCCGAGACTCATACGAGCGGGTGTTGCATCAATACCATAGCATTTTTCAACAACTCGAAATTAATTTTCACTGTGGTTTGATTTTTATTAACTTATTTGTTCGCTAATAATCGAATGGGGTTTGTTTAATTGGTTAGTTGAAGCGCATTGTGGCGGAATGGGAGGTAGTTTATCTCACGAGTTCCATGTGGCGTCTCCAGTGGGTGAGGACATCATTTATCAATGTTCAAGGTATCTTTATTGATTTATCAATAATTTATTCGGTAGAGAATATTAATTAAAACCTACAATATTCGTTTAGTAATAAATAATATAATATGCAAAGTGGCCAACATGTACACGATGGCCAATTTCCGCGAAAATATTAGGTAGACATCTTAAAATTTTTATACAAGTATTACACAATAAATATTTATTATGTAAGTCCAAATTTTGAGTGAAATTTTGCATCAATCGATAGAGATTTAATAATAAATGTAAAGTGACAACTTTACTTAATCAATAAATTATTTTAATTCAATTTTGTTGAATTAAAAAATAATGATTTTTTATCGATTGTTTAAATCGATAGATTTTATTAATAAACTTTTCAAATAACTGATCTTGTCTTTTATTTATTTAAATTATTCAATATTTAAATAATGCAAGAAGATTACAATGGTGTCAGAAGTGGTTCGCCTGAGTGTAACCACAGAAGCCTAAAACTTCCTCCAATCTTCGATAATATTGAGATCTGTTTCAAGCAAATCGATGTGATATTCCGGATTTCCAACATCTCCATGGAACAGACTAAATTTTTGCATCTTACTGCGAATCCGCCACCTCAGATATTAACGGAGTTCCAGGAATTCTTCGACTCAGATTCCGCAACACCGTTCTCTGATCTCCGGCATGCGATTTTCGCCAGTCGCAAAGTTCCAGTTTCAGTCCATTTCGATGAAATATTCAACAACAACAATCTTGGCGACCGCCGTCTCTCAGAATATCTGAGAATTCTGCAAGCTACCGTCAGTGCCGCGCTCAGTAGCAATCAAACGTTCCGGATTAAAACAACCGGTCCCCCTATCGCGCAGCGTGTCAGGAAATTATTAAATCACGCCTTGAGATGGATAAAAGCAGAATGTGATCAATTGTTACTCCAAAGTACACTCCGACGAAACACAAGCCCCTGGTCTTCTCCATTATTTTTAGTGAAGAAAAATGACGGCACCTTCAGAACTTGAGGAGATTATCGATTACTGAACTCGGTCACTAAACCGGACCGGTATCCTTTGCCGAGAATTGTGGACATTCTTGACAAAATATCGGGAAAGGCAATTTTCACAACACTCGACCTTAAAAAAGCATTTCACCAGATTCCGATTGATGACAAGAATATTGAAAAGACGACGATTGTGACACCGTTTGGCCTATTCGAATACACAACGATGCCATTTGGTCTACGAAACGCTGCTCTGATGTTCCAACGTCACATGGACGCCCTACTCCATGGATATCAAGAGTTTACGTGCACTTATGTTGACGATATTATTATCTTTTCAGAAAATGTAGACGACCACAAGAACCATATTGCCACTGTATTGAATTTATTAGCCGAGGCCTCCATGGAGATGAATATTGACAAATGCAACTTTCGCTCTCAAACTGTCCAGTTTTTGGGATTCAATATTACCGCCGAAGGCGTCCAGCCTATAAAAGAAAAAAATGACGGCATAATTGACCTACCAGATCCGAAAAACATGAAATCTCTGAGAGGATTTCTCCGCGCGGCGACCTTCTATAAGTGTATTATTCCCAATCTCTCCCAGATAACGGCACCTCTGCATACTCTCCTCGCTTCTACAAAAGGGAACCAAATGCTTAAATTATGCCTCTCCCAACGAGATGCCGTCATGATGATCAAGCAAAAATTAAAGGAGATCACCACCATGCAACCATTCGATGATGCCAAAAAACTCGTCCTCTGCACTAATGATGCCTCCGGTATTGCAGTCGGCGCCAGCCTCAATCACGAAGTTAATCCTAAACTGGCACACATCGCGTTTTTATCGAGGAAACTGAACATGGCGGCGAAAAGATATTCGATAGAGAGCTTCTAGCAATATATTTGTTTGTCAAGAAATTCAGACAGTATCTTGAAAGCACAAAGTTTCAAAATATTGACCGACCACAAGCCGCTGCTGTACATTCATTGAATGAAGGTCCCGTCACACAGGCAATGGAGATATATTGAGTTCCTCAATCAATTCACCTACCAAATCCAATATATCAACAGAGCAGAAAATATTGTGACCTATTTCCTCTCTAGAATGGACGAGCCTGGTGAGAAGGAAACAGATATCTTAACAATTACAAAGAGCGAAATCATGGCAGAACAGCAAAAGGAGAAGGCGATACTACTATCTGGGAACAGTTTAAACGTTCACACGGAGAACGGTCTGCTCATTGATATCACCAGCAACAAGAGAAGGATAATTTTACTGGTCAAGTTCCGCTACCATGAATTCTGCAGACTACACAGTCTCACATTGCGGTGCAAATAAAACCATTGACCTCATCCGCTCCAGATATGTCTGGCCTAAGATGAAATGCGAGATATGACGATGGACAAAGGAGTGCCACGATGCCAAGCATTCAAAATATCCAGGCACACCAAAGGGAAACTGGGTTAATTACCAGATAGAGGACGGTTTAAAGTTATACACATGGATATAGTCGGACCGCTTCCCAGCGTCAACGGTAAGCGTTTTATATTAACAATAATAGACAGGCACACGTCGTGGCCCGAAGCAATTCCTATCCATGAAATAACAGCTACCGCCATATTGAGAGCTTTCGTTTCTACGTGGATCAGCCGATTCGGTCCCCCAGAAATCGTTATTATCGACCAAGGAAGACAATTCCTCTCAAATCATTTCAAAGAAACATGCCAACAATTCGGGATCGAACACCGCCATACGACACTGCACCACCCGGAGTGCAACGGAAAAATGGAGCGGTTCCACAGATCACTAAAGAACGCGCTCAAAACCTACTCGGGCGCGGCAGAGCAATCGTGGGCACACGATCTTCCATTGGTACTGCTCAGACTGCGGAACTCGATGATAACCGGATCAAACGCCTTACCGGTACAACTATTGTACGGCTTTTCCACTTACCTCCCGGGAGATATTATCTTGGACAGTGAAAATCAATCGGCTTATTCCAAAGAAGATATAGAAACAGTTATTCGTGGTTTTACAAGTCCGGTTGTAAACAAACAGCTGGCACGAAAAATCTTTGTTCCATCAGCATTATTAATGTGCACGGAAGTCTCGTTAAGAAGGAACGTCATCGATTTTCTCAAATCACCATATGAAGGACCTTATAAAGTGTTGCGCCGATCCGAAGATATGAAGACCTTCGTTCTTGATATAAACGACCAACAAAGAACAATATCGATTGATCGTCTCAAACCGTCGTTCACTTTCCAGGATACTCCTCTTCTTCCGCAGGGACATATGTAAAATGACAACTTTACTTAATAAATTATTTTAATTCAATTTTGTTGAATTAAAAATAATGATTTTTAATTTAATTTTTGTTAAATTAAAAATAATGATTTTTTTATCGATTGTTTAAATCGATAGATTTTGTTATTAATAAACTTTTCAAATAACTAATCTTGTCTTTTATTTATTTAAATTATTCAATATTTACATAATGCAAGAAGATTACAATAAATAAACCTATTCATAAAGTTAATGGTTAAAACGAATATAAAACAAGTTATTAAACAAATTACGAAAATACGAAACATTTTATTTTACCAAGAATTAATAAAAAATCTACTAGGGTACGGGCATGGGCAGGGCTTGGATTTTATTAATTGTTATATAATGTATAGTATTAAGAGAACTCACACATTTGACAGAACATTTATTACATTCACAATTTTTATCATCTTTATGATGATCAAYAGTAWTGCTTTCACTTAGATCCATCAATCAATTTTCAATATCTCCCATTATAATCTGAACTATACTTGATAAGATTATTTTATTTAAAAATATTTAATTTAAATTTGATTGGCTGAAATAAAATATTTTTATAGTCATTTTTAAACATTAATTTGATTTTAATTATTTTGAAAATTTACAAAAATAAAATCATTAAAATTATTTAAAAGCTGCAATAATAAAAACTAAAAATTTGAATATTAAATCTAAATTTAAATAAATTAGTTTCAGATTATAAAAAATTAAATATTGATAATCCATCTGGTTAGGAGAGGCACAATCCCAAATCAACATACAACATGCAAAATCAACATACAACATAGAACATGCAAAAACTATACAAAAACATCCACACACCAAATATTCTTCACATCCCCCTCGATTTAAATGGCTTTAGCCATTCCACATTTC
>MQRK01197943.1:2405-16628 GCA_001938485.1 Girardia tigrina
AAAAACGATACACCTACTATTTGATTCCACCTACTATTTTAATAGTAGGTGGAAAATTTTTTGAAAACTTCATTACACCTACTATTTCATGTCCTCCTACTATTTGATGTTATCCGTTATTTATTTAAGAATTATTTCAAGAATTATGCAAAACTATCTAAATTTATTTTAAAATTATTTATTTAAAATGAACTTTAAAATGAAATAAATGCTTGAGATAAATTGAAATGCTGATTCTTCAATAGGCCACAATCAGAGACGAGAAGTGTGTGATCGAAGCATGTGAGGCAGTCCTTTTCAGGGCTACATTAATTGATTGATAAAAAAAGAGAAAAAATGTTGGTGAGGAAACCGGAATGGAAGATTTCATGCAATTATTAAGGTTGTACGATTGAGCATTTGAATAACCGAGATCTTATGAAAACTATATATTTGTCAGAGTCCTTAGCGTTATATGTCGTCTTTAGAATCTTGAATTGAAAAGTATCAGCGAAATAACAAGATATGAATATCGCTAAAGAATGCATTGTGGCAAATGCTAAGACCTTCGTAATTACACACATCTTTCTTCCATTTAAAGTCGAATCTCTTTTGTCGAGTTGATAACCGTAGTGAAAGGTGATTAGATTTCAATGAATCCTACACCATATGGAGTTGTTCGACTTTTAACTGCGAGTCGCAAATGTCTCCTAAAGTTTTTAAACATCAAAGCATCATTTTAAACTTAAAATGAAATTTTTATGATACACATACAAAACCATAAAGATCAACTCTCATTCCCTTATTATTTCCCCTCGCCGTCGCTAAAATTACCTGTAACTACTATAAGGATAAATTGAATTCCGAAACTATATCACTAAATCATAATCGAGTTAAAACATAATATGTGTGTAATCGAACACGAATATAAAATATAATACGTAAAGATATATAAATCTATATACCAATATAAAATATAATTTGAACATCGCAAAGACAAAGGACCTTCGGTAACGATGTAGGGTGCTCGTAGCATGCAAGGCGCATGCGGGCAGTCCGACGTTTGTTTCCGTGGGATTCTCTTTGCTTTGCATCAGTAACGTAAATTGAAATGTAAATCCTTATTTGAACTAACATCAACCCCTCTAGAAGCTGAGCTACCAGTCGGGCCATCCTCGAAACTGGTCAAGAACCCTAAGGCACTCTAATTTTTACACAACTTGTTGGTGTAAGCAAAGGAGGTGCGTCTGCTCTCTAAGTGTAGTGAGTGTCTATGCAGAGAGGTAGTAAAAATTGGAGTTGCCGTTTAACTCTAAAAGCGGATGGGGGCTCAGAGCCAACGAAAATGTTATTTTGAAGGGGAGCACGACAAATGGACCTTCTTTAACATCAGGAATTGAGGTCCAGTTTCGTTGCGTGAATCGGCCGTGTGGCAATAGTATCGTGCAGCGCAACCATAGAACGATCAAATTGGACGGCCGCTCGGAGTGGTCGAGGAGTTCAGGAAATGTTTGTATGATACAACGCTACCCCGAATTTCAGTGGAGTTATTCCTGCATCCACAGAGTTCGCACAGAAAAGAAGGCTACCGCTGCCGAGATCATTTAATCAAATTCAGCCGGAATCGAAGTTCAATACGCTGACGGAGAAACCAGCGATCGGGGATGCGATTTTCGTGAAACCAGCACCTCCGTATAACTGCACGACTTAGTGGAAAAGTGGGTCAGTAACTGGGGTTCGGACAGAGCATCAGGTTGAAATTGATGGAATGACTTACCATGTTAGCCACGTACGGGTTGTACCAACGGGATCAACCGAAGTATCCTGTCTCTAGAAAAAGAGAAGAACGTCAAGTCGAGACAAATCCGAAGCAGAAATATTCGTATCGACGAGGAAAAATCCCTAGGGACTGAAGGACCACTTGAGGCACAAGCAAAAGGTCGGGCCCGTAGAGCAATCCGCAGACTGGCTCGTTTGATAACTTCAATTGTTCGGGTGCGGTGATGAAAGAATTCAGGGGATGTCCACAATATAATTTTAAAATAAAAAGATTTAAAATATTTTTTGAAAATAATATTTAAATTTTAATGTATTTGATTAATAAATATACCAATGAAAAAATGTTAGGAAGGGATTCTTAAAAATACTTGAAATATTTTGTCAAAATAAATTACATCAATATAATTTTAAAATCATTGTATTAGCTAAAAATGAATGAAATCTTAAAAGAAATATCAATATAATAATTTATTAAAATTTTAGTTAATAGAAAGAAGAAAAATAAGTTAACTTATTACAAAATTTCATTTGTTTAAAGACACGCTTATACTTGAAGATGTTGAATAATCATTCATCAACTAATAATGATTATGTAGATTTTTCCATTTTAGAATGTATTATTTTATTTTTTTATTAATTAATCGAACTTTTCATTTAAGGATGGTTGTATTGCTAAATTACTAAAATGAAATCAGTAATGAATAAGTTTGCAAAATTTCAGATCTATCCTATAATTAAAAGTGGATAAAATTATGAAGGAAAGATTTTTTACCATTCATTCTATCGCGACACGAATTTTAGTTGATCTATAATTAAAAACCAATATTATAAAAAATTTTTCCTGAAAATTTGATTTCCTATAAATCTTTTGCAAATTGAAAAAACATTTGCTTGAGTCAAATCCGAAAAATTTGAAATCACACTTCATTACGACTAGCAAATGATTGACAACATTTTTTATAGCTTTCTTATGGTTTTTTATTTTGCTTTATATTTGAAATTATTTGTTATGTTGTTTTTGTAGATATTTTTAATTTTTAAATTAAAATAATTTTTTTGAATTAATTATACATCTAATTTTTAAATGAGTGAATCTCGAGCTAGTTGGATTAAAATGTCCATCTTTAGTAAAAAAAGATTTTTAGCGGGTATGTTATATTAAAATACATAAATAATTAAAAATAAAATACAAATTAATTTCTATAAAATACCAAATCAGTTTAAGTTGTTTAAATATCAGAAATTATTTTTTCTATTTTCTCGAAAAAGGTTTGAAGAAAATTAAAAGAAGAAAAAATTATTTCAATTGAACTTTATATTAAAAGTATCTAAATATCGAAAAAAATTAACCATTTTGTTTTAATATACCTGTATTAAATGTTGTGGTTGTTTAGATTTAAATAATGATTTTTCTTTTTCATTTTAAAGAATTTCTGTAAGACTTAATTTGACGCAATCTTTTGCAAAAAATTATTATTTCTATTAAAAAAAACACAAAAAACGATAAAAAATAAAAACATATTAAAATAATTTCTAAATTGAAGTTGATTTTATTTTCTTATGTAAATTTCAAGTTGAAAAACGTTTTTCCGACTAAAATGCCCCGATCGGAAAGTCGAAGTCCGCATTCCATTTCTCATCGCAAATCGCATCGAAGCGATCGTCCTAAGTCGTACGCTTTACCTGAGAAAAAAGATGGAGATAAAATGATGGAAAATGGAAAAAAACACAAACGACGAGAAAGAAGGAGAAAGTAAAGAATCGATAAATTTAAAAACGTTTTTTTGCGGATTTTTCACTAACCAAGAAAGAATTTTTAAATTTTTTTGGTAAATATAATAAAAAATATTTTAATTTTATAAAAATTATTTTTAAGTTTTTTAATTAAAATTATTTTTAATTTACAAACAACATTTTATTACATTGATATTTTATTTTTGATTATTTTTTATTGATTTAAATTAAAATTTATTAGTAAAAATATTTTAACCATTAAAAATATTTATTTAATTGTTGAAAAAAATTTTATTATTTTTAATTTTGGATAAATTTTAATTTTATTTTATGGCTGAAAAATTTCAGCTGTTTTTTATTTGATTTTTTATTATTTTTAAATATATTTTTTTGTTAAAAATTAAATTTTAAAAATAAATTAAAAATTAAAATAAATTTATTAATTAAATTTTTTTTCTCAATTTTAAATGTTTTTTTTCTAATTTTAAATAATTTTAATTACTTTTTATTTATGAAAAAAATTTAGAAATTTATTTATTTGAATTTATTTTAAATATATATTATTAATAATTGAAAAAAAAGATCTCATAATTTTTTATTCATTTTTGTTGCTTTAAAATAAGGAAAAATATTTTAAATTTTTTTAAATTAAAATTTAGGGCATAGTTCCGTATGGGCGCAAGCAAAAATAAATACATGTAAAATATTATCAACATACCACGAAAAATAATTTAAAAATTTATATTTAATATAAAATATTTCAACAATTTTCGTATTTCATTTTTTCAAATTTTAAAATATTTTTTTGTGGATTTTGGTAATAATTAAAATAAATTTAAATTATTGTAATAATTAAAAAACATTTAATTGTAAAATTTGTTTTATATTATTTTGTAAAATTCCGACTTATTTTAAAATTTTTAACTTATTTAAAAATTAATTAATATTTTAAATGATTTTTTTTTCTTTAAATTAAAAAAAATAATTTTGAAAAATATTATTTTTAATTTTTAACAAATCCTGATTTTTTGAAAAAAAATCAAAATTCTTTAATTTTGAATAATTTATTTGTTTTCTGATATTTAAAAAGATTTTTACTGGAGAAAAACAAAAAAATCTACAGGAATAAGATTATAAAAGATTTTTGGCACCGCATTATTCTAAAATCGCGTAATACGAGATTATTAAAAAGTTAATCAAAAAATGGTTCTGTATCTGTAAGGAAAAATAATTGAAATCGTTCAATAAGCGACTGAAAAAAAACTTTTCCGGTTAAATTCTTTCTTGGTTGGAAGCAGTGTAAACGAATTGTCAGAATCACCAAGTGTAATGGACGCGTTACTGCAGGGGCTCGAGCGAAATTGGACCGAATAACAAAGATTTCAGTCCCGCCGAGAGCGGAGAAATGAGAGAAAATGATATTTTCGAAGAATCGAAGGAGCACGAGAACGGAGACCAGGAGAAAAAAGTCGCCGAAACAAGAAAGAAAAATATCGATCCGAAGGCCGAGGAAGAGAGATTGATGTGAGCGATAGGAAAATTGATTTCATTTATGTATCATTACGAAAAATATTTTTTAGTTACCATTTTTATATAATTTTTTTTCAGTTCATTTAAAAAATTTATAAGGAAACACTTCAGCAAATTGTGTAATATTTATGAAACAGAGACACAATAGGATGTTTTACAAATATCACAGCTTTTTTATGTAAATATATGTATATATATATTCAGTGGCGTCGATCTGTTTCCATTATTTTGGGGGACAAGGGCCAGATAGGCTGACAAAATCAAGCGGTACGATTTCACCTACTGGGGCCCAGTAACCGGGCCGCAGACACACCACAATGTAAAAAACATGATCCAAATAACAATTTATTCTTCGTCCACAAATTCTTCAAGTAATTATGGCAAACGTCTTGCGACGAAGGTCATTGTTCTGAATGGATTCATCAAGCAACTCCTTCAATTGAAGGTTGTCCGCCTCCTCGGAATATGTTGCAAGGACGAGGAGGTGATTCGTTCTCTCTCGGAACATGGTGCTTCTCATGAGAGTTTTGAGAAGCTGCTGTTGGCTGAAAGAACATTCTCCGGTTGCAGTTGAGGCTGGGCAGACCAGATACAATTTTATGAGACGACTACCAGTGGAATCATATGCGTCACTTGGCTGCTACCAATTCGCTTAATGATCTGCATGGGGGTGGTAGTGATGTTTTCCTTTCCAGCAGGTTGAAAGTGCTCCAACCAAAGAAGCTCGGCGGCGAATCGATACTTGTCCAATTCTTCCGCATCATGATGGTATACACGATCCAAGTTGAATTGCTCCACAATGTGTCCATAAGAATTTTCTCTGTGGTTATCAAGACCGACATTGCCTCGTAGTCAGATTGACAGCGCGAAAGACTCCTCGCATGATACCTGAAACGCTGGGTTGCCTTCTTCCAATTTGTGAAGCCCTTGGTAATAAATGCCGTCTCGCTTTTGACATAACTGCTGACTCCTTGTTGATGCAGTTGTCTGCACGCGTGGAAGAAGGCAGCTTCAACTTATTCATCCCATTCCTACCAGTTAAAGAGTTTATTGATCGTCAAAATCGATTTCTTTTAAAAGATGATGACGCAATTGGAACATATTTTAGATAACAATTTCCCTGGTCATTTGATTGGTGGATGAGGCCCGCTACCCTGAATTGTAAGATCACTACATTTTAAACCTTTGTGCTTCTTTAAATGCATTGTATATGAGTTAACTGCAAGTGTTAATTATAAGAACTAAAATTTAATTGAAGTGATTTCGATTGTTATTATCCCCAAATGTCCCCCTTGTGGTGACCCCCTCCCCCCTTAGAATCGGACGTCCTTAATGGATGCTCCCTTTCGGTTAGTATCCACCACTCAAGCATATTTCCATTGTCTTTCCATCTCGCTTCTTTTACCTGATAGCTGAATGTGGTCTTCTGTACTTGCCAGAGGTAATCTTCTTACTTACATCAACTTCTAATCATCGATTCATTAACGTTATATTTCACGGCCGCGGCCCGATTCCCTATTTTCTCGTATTCCTCAATCACACTCAATTTAAAAGCTGCATCATATGAAATTCGCTCCATAGACTAACAATTTAAATAAAGTTAAAATGGTTCAAAATATTTAAAATATTGTAACGAGAAGAGATTTAATATCACGTGTTTTCTTTAATAACATTATTAGATCTTATATTCGATGCATACATTTTATGTAAAATAATTTAATACATAAAACGCGCCGGATTATAAGATGCATCCATAAAATTTTACAAGAAATTTGTGTTAAGATGCGCCGAGAAAATACGGTATATTGAACTTACTAGTGCAAGTTATATGGGTCTTCCTTTTCTTCATATGATACGATTAATGATGCTGATTAACAATGTTTTATGCCGGAATTAAATCGTCAAAATCGATTTCTTTTAAAATATGATGACGCAATTTGAACATATTTTAGATAACAATGTCCCTGGTCATTTGATTGGTGGATGAGGCCCGCTACCCTGAACTGTGAGAGCACTACATCTTAAACCTTTGTGCTTATTTAAATGCATTGTATATGAGTTAACTGCAAGTGTTAATTATAAGAACTAACAATTTTAATTGAAGTTATTTCGATTGTTATGTAAAAAAGTGCCGTTGAAAAAATCCATGAACGTTTACATAAATGTATTTAATTTTGATATTTGTCTCTTAATCAAAACAGTGGTTAATTAAAATAATCAAACATCCTTTGAATGATCCGGTATTTATGTTCTGTTTTGCAAAAGTCTTTGTCCAAACTTAACCTTTCTTTGATGGAGGTCTTGACATAATCTAGTAGTATTCAACCCAGAAAAACCAACGTGAATATGTAATTTTCTAGCCAAAACATGATAGCTTACATCCTTCTACAATCTGCTTTAATACTCTTATTGGATTATTTATGTTTTCTAATAAAAATGGTTAAAAACAATGGCATGGGACTTATTAAAATAATATTTAAAAAGTACGAAGAATTAATAAAAGAGGGATTGTTCTTTAGATCCTAAATAGAAAAAGGTGGTATGAATGTTATTGGAAGTTTTAAAATAAAAAGTTTTAACATAAAAACATTTTCAGAGAAAACTATTAAAAATTTGTACATATTGTCTAGTCCAAATAGCAAATAATGATTTGAAAATTTTCTATTGCTTATATTGATTTTTTGAATGTCATTACTCAAAGAACAAATTTCATGAGTTAACGGTTTAAATAAAAAAGTATTTTATACATTTACATAAATAAATCGAACTGAAACCATATTTGATGTATAGGGTTGTCATATGTCCTTACTTGGTAATGGCTGTCCTTAATTTGTCCTTTCTGCTTTGCTTAAAATTATTGACCCGACCTTTTTGAGAAAATTTGTTTTCTTTTCAAGAACTTTGTGTGTGGACTTCACAATTAACATTAAGATATGATTAACATATTCAACATTGGAATCCAATAATTTCTGTTTGTTTATGGGATTGTAATCATGTAATCAAAATGAATTAAGATTTAAACCTTTCATTAAATTTCGTACGATTCACGTTTTTTACTAAAATATGTGGACAGTAAAGTACCAACGCCCCTCCACCGACCGGGGGCACGAGATATAAGGGTTGGGTAGCCATACCATCCTTACTTTTTGTTTTTAGTTTATGGCAACCCTATTTATGTTATCTGTTCTGAAATTCTTCTCCAACTTAAAAGCATCCCAGTTAGACGGAAATCTTTATCCAACTTACTAAAAATCCGACTTCATCGATTTCTACTGTTTGTTTTATTTCAAAAGTTTGTTTCTTATTTGAAAAGTTTCAGATAATTTTCTAAAATGATCAGTTCTTGTATCATCTCTATTTTTCAAATTGTAGAAAATTTACTCTTATAATTAGTTTTGCATTTTATCTCTCTTTCCTTCTTATTTGAGCGCGTTATAATTGTATGGAGAACCTCAAAAAATATTTAATTTCATACATTATTTAATGCCAAAGAAAATAAGAAAAATTTGGTAAAATTTAATTTTAAAAGAAAATTTCTCTTTGAATCGGAACTTTACAGAAGAATAATTGATATTGAAATAAACATTGGTTTCAGTCGACAGAAATGGGCGGAAGAAAAGAAGATCAAGGAAGAAGTCGCTAGGAGATACGAGATTTTTATTCAGAAACGATTGAATGAATATTTGGTGGAGAAAGAAGAAGAACTAAATCGATTGGTTAATGAACGAGTTCTGATTGAACGAGAGAGAATCGAAAAGGAACGAGAAGAAGCCGAGGAAATTCGAAAGGAGATTGAAAAGAAAGAAAGAATTCGAAAAATGGTGATGATTTCATGTCTTTAATGTATTTAAATAATTCTCTATTATCTTCCATTACATATATTTTTCAATTTGAACATAATTTTTAATATTTCCTAACTCCTGGAACATCTCAGGCCGCAAAACTGACCTTCCCATTTAGATTCAAAATAAAAATAGCGAATACAATAAGAGTATTCGAATAACATTTGGAAACTTTGTTGGGTTCTTTTCCGCTATTAATTTAAATTATTTATCAATTTGCTCAAGAGATTATCAAGAAATAATATCGAATAGACATTGAAAGAATTTGATTACCGAACTTTGAATGTACAAATTCGTATTCAAATATTATAAAATTCGAAGTATTTTTAGTATTAAATCTCCAACTAACATTTGGGTTTGTATTCCGATTTAATTTATTGGTTCATTTAAACGACTACTTGTCATATCTGTAAAGGTGCAATATCGATCTGGACATACGAAGGAAGTTTTAAAATCGGATTTAAAGATAACCAATTGTATTGGGTTGTTGCATAAGTTCCCGCCGTTTTTTAAACATTTATTTTCAAAGAAATCAAAGAATTTAACAACCAAAATAATGACTCAGTTAATTATATATTTAATGAAACCATAAAATTTTAACAACCAAAATAATGACTCAGTTAATTATATATTTAATGAAACCATAAAATTTTAACAGCAAAAATAATAACACTTCAATCAATTACGTACTCTCCTTCATTGTTCACTACTTCTTCCCATCTTTCCACCAGTTTGTTGATTCCATTTCGCCAGAAATCCTTAGGTCGAGTGTCGAAGAAGTTGTTGAGCCAATTCTCAAGATGATCCTGATTTTCGAAGCTAAGACCCCTCATTTCATTTGAAAGGCAGCGGAAGAGATGGTAATCCATCGGGGCGAGGTCTGTGGAATAGGGAGGATGTTGAAGGATCTCCCAACTGAGCTCTTGGAGTGCCATCTTGACAGTTTTTGCGGTGTGTGGTCGAGTATTGTGTCATGGAGGAGGATCACCTGGCCTTGTCGATCCGGTCTTTTTTGTTGAATTGCCTCATTGACTCGATGCAATTGGGCTTTATAGAGATTCTTTTCTACTGTCATGTTCTTTCCAAGCATTTCCCAGTGGATTAGACCTTCCCAATCCCACCATACGCAAATTATTGTCTTCATCGGGTGCAGGTCTTTCTTGATCCTGGGCTTAAGCTTCTCTCCAGGACTCACCCACTCTTTCCTTTGCTTCATATTCACATAGAGACACCATTTCGCGTCTCCAGTGACGATTACGTATAAGAAACGTTGCTTGTGACCATGAGTTCCTTGGTGTCGAGCGAGATTTTGAGCAGCAATGGAAAGCCGCTTATCCTTCTGTTTTTTGGTGAGTTCGTGCGGGACCCAAGCTCCAAGCTTTTGAGTGAAACCCATCGACTGAAGATGGCGTGAAATTGTCGCAAAATCACAAATCATCTTTTTGGCCAATTCTCTGCATACCTGGCGGCCATCTTCCTTCAAAAGATACCCGAGTTGGTCCTCGTCCATCTCGACTGGTCTTCCGGAACGAGGAGCGTCGTTGAGGTCGAAATTATAGTGTTTGAACCTGGCAAACCAATCCCGAGCAGTTCTCTCAGCTATAGCGTCCTCTCTATACACGACACAAATATCTTTGGCAGCTTCACTCGCTTTTTGACCTCGATTAAAGGCGAAAAGAAGGAGGTGTCGAAAATGCGATTTTTTGTCGACTTGACAATCCATTTGACGGTTCTAAAAAAGACAAAAAATAATGTGAGGAATATTTTAAATTGTTTGAATGTGTGAATGTATGGATGCGGTATGTTGATTTAAGTATGTTGAATTTAGAATGGGGATTCTGCCTACCAAATGGAAATTGGTATTTTTTATTTAAATTTAATTCGAACACAATTAAAATTAAGTTTAATATTTTTTAGTAAAATTTAAATTAAATGCATTTTTAATAATTTGATGACATTTTTATTATTTTGGGATTTATTGAAAAATGGTAAAAATTAATATTTTTTAATTAATATTTTTAGAGGCTAAATATTTAAAAAAATAATTTAGAAAAATTGTTCGAATAATCATGATTAAAAACAGAAATAAGAAAACCAATTAGAAGGATGACAAACGATGAAAGACTTTCTGAGAGTCATAATGACTCTAAATGTGATTGTAATAAAGATTCAAACGAGACTTGTTTAAATGTTCTTAATAAATGATATAGGCAAAAACGATTACTTTAATCTTGTAGAGCATAGCACGGGCTTTCTAATGGTATATAACACTTCGCCAAACATCAAAACGTCTTTGTAGAAAAAATAGTTTCATGTAACGGCGGGAACTTATGCATCAACCCAATACAATATTGACACAGTTTTAATAATTATTGAAGAAAAGTTTCTTGTAAAACATTTCTTTTTAATTTTTGCAATTAATGTCCAAACAGGTTGTGAGTGATTTTAAATTATATGAATGCAGCATGTTGATTTTTGAATGGTGATTCTCCCATCCGGTCAAAAATCGGTATTTTTTCCATTCTTTATTATTAGCTTGCTTTCTATATATATATATATATATCCATGGAATTTAGAAACATATTTTTGAAGGTTTTTTACTCAATCGATTTTCTCCCATCTTTGCACACTTACTCGATGACAACAAATGATTATGTGAAAATTTGATCAAACTAGGAAATCAAAAAAATGTTTTACGATTATCCAAAAATGTTTTAATGGTATCAAATAGAAATGTTTTGGCTGTTTTCCTTCCATGCTTTATAATAAATTTATTGTGTTATCAGTGACTATTTAATTGCAAATGGAGTTGTAAATTTTTGGTATGAAATTTTCCCTTCTACAAAAGATTTAAATAGCTACTAATTACATAATTAATTTATTAATAATTGTAATAGTAATTTCCCCTTCTACAAAAGATGACAAAAAAAATCTGATGGCCTAGTCTAGTTCTGTCCGCATAAAGAATGGATATTGATTGACTATTCGAAAATAATTAAAATAATACTTACGAAATGATAATAATCTTATAAATTTAAATTTATTAAAATTAGCAATTCAAATCAAATTTAAATATTTTAATTAACCACCCTACCTCTTTGAACGAGCGTGACTCGTCATCAAAAAACTTTTCCGATTGCAATAACCCGAGTGACGCTCGTTCATACAACAAAAACCTATAGAAAAAGGAAAATGATGGTGTTGAGGTGGAGAGACAAAAGAGACGTGTTTTTTCTATCAACAGTTCATGGTGCAACCATGATTGGATTAGACGGCGGAAAACAGCGGGTTTTACGACCTATTTTTGTCAAAAAGGACCATAACAAACATTATTATCTTGGTTACAACAATGAAAAATCTGGTGGAAAAAAACCCAAAGGTAGGGTGGTTAAAAGATATTTCTACAAGTTTAAAGAATCGTAAAGTAGAGCTTTTAAAACATATTTGTTTCGAGGAAGTTTAATACAATGAAATTTAAATTTAAATTCATTTTTTTACAATTTGATAAAATATTTGTATTTATTTAGAGTTCCTTTAAAATGAAATGGTTAAAATTATTATTTTTAATAAATATTTTTGGAAATAAAAAAATAATAAATATTTTAAAAAGATTTAAAATTCTTTTCGAATAATTATTGTTATAAAGATAGAAATAAAATCAATTAGAATGATGTCAAACTGTGAACGATCTTCCGAGAGTTGTGATGATTAAATGTTATAATACTGATGTTTTGTGCGAGCTCTATAATTAGTTGATTTATCTATACATGTATGTAACAAGAATGAAAACAAAAGTCGATCAAAACTTTCATTTTCATTAAAGAAATAGTGACAAGTAATAGAAATCAATCAAAATGATTAGAGCAAGTTGTTTCGCAAAAATCTTTGAGAAATTTAAAAAGTTATTTAAAAAAAATTCCTAGTTGAAAATGATTCGACATAGACGTGCGGCTATTATTGATCGTTGTATATCGAATTCAGGAGGAAGAAGCACGTCAAAGAGAAGAACTCGAGCGTTTGGAACAGGAACGCCTGCGGCGAATCAATGAGGCAAAAAAGAGAGAAGTACGATTTTCGTCAATTAATATCGATTTCTTCCAGTGGTTATTTGAAAATTAATAATCTGGAGTTTTTTTCATATTTTTTAAATTGATTTCTTTATCGAATAACACTCGATCGATCGATAACACTGGTCTGCAGAAATTTTTTTCAACAGATTCTAGTTAATTTTAGTACTCTGATTACTAATATCTGATTCATTATGTTTGATTGGCTACCGGTTTCATTCCAAGATTGTTTTGCAGTTTCAAAAATGTCATTGGCACTTCTTGTGCTTACCCCAAAGAAGTTTAAAAGGACATGTTAGCTAATCCTCTATCGTCCTTATTGACGACTAATCCCAAGAGTTAAACGAGGTAGTGCAAACAAAATTATAATTATTTAATGAAAACAAAAGCATCAAACTGTCAGGAGTATAGATAGCATAACAAATATTAATATAATATATCAAGAGGGAATGAATGGTCTTTCTAATGCCTTCGATCTTGTGAGGTAGTCGAAGAATCTCGCTTGAGACACCAACAATAGTCAGCCAACATGTTTATATTCCACGACCCTGATATCTCTTCCATCACACGAATGTCCTGATGGAACCTCTCGTGCTGTTCCTCACTGACATTTTTTTTCTTCAAGAAAGCGCTTGCTCTACCCTCCTTAAAAGCCTTAACAAAATTCTCCATCAATCCGAACTTGAAATGACGCCCTTCGATTTAAATGGCTTTAGCCATTCAACATTTCTAATTAAAGTTCTACCATCTTCGAGCTGTAATTCGTAACTCCTTTCGTGATTTCGTTTCAACACAATTGCCGAACCCATGTAACTGTAATCTTCTTTTGATACATTTTCTTTTTTTATCAACACTCTGTCTCCACTTCAAAAACTCTTTTTGTCTCCACATTTTGTTCGACATTAACTAGGTTTCCATTAGTTTCTTTATTGTCTTAATCACCAATGTCTTAATCGCCTCCCAAATATTAGGTTGGTCGAAAAATAATAGCGGTTTTGGGACACAAACTTCAAAGACGTGCAAATTCACAGAAACAAAAGTTTATTAATCAAAGTATGAACCGTTGGCATCAATACATTTTTTCCAACGAGAAACAAGTTGTTTTATTCCATCAGCATAAAATGCATCGGTTCTCGAAGCGACGAATTCTTGGAAGTCATTTTGAGTATCATCTTGGTTTTTGAAAATTTTTTCACGTAGGAAGTTGTACAAATGCCTGAAAAAGTAGAAGTCCGTTGGCGAGAGGTCTGGTGAATATGGTGGATGAAGCAGGGTTTCATAGCCCAACTCAT
>MQRK01197943.1:20172-31048 GCA_001938485.1 Girardia tigrina
AACGTCGATCAAGAGATAGCGATTCGAGGTGTAACAAAGGCAGAGGAAATCGAAAACATACAAATGAGGATGTATGAATACGCGAAAAAGAAAAGAAATTCACCGATTGCAGCATATAACAAAAGGAAAGAAAACGATTGGAAAACGGTGGAGAATAAAAGAAGAACACTAAAACTACGGAACGACGATGTAAAGAGAGACGGTACAAGTCGAAACTATAAAGTCAGAAAAATAATTTGTTGGGCCTGCCATGAGGAAGGTCATGTTAGAAGAGAATGTCCGAACGTTAATTGTAGTCACTGTCAAAGAAGAGAACATCTACGAACACAATGTTATGAAAACCCAAATAGGTTTAAAGAACGTAACCAACGGAAATGGGACAATAATAGAAATCATTGGAATGACAGGAGAGATTATTCTAATCAGAGATATAGAGAACGACCGGAATATATGAATAAGAAACAACACTTGGCGGAGTTAGACGACAGGGATGATGAAATGGACAGAAGATCGGAAATGTCTGATAGAAGAGAAGAGAATACAGAGAATAAAGAGAATTCTAGAGGTAAAAGAAGATCCGGAGACGAACAGGGAAACGAGGACGCACGATCACAAGGAGAGGTGATCAGTGTGCTTCATTAGAATTCATTTAAATTTGATTGGCTGAAATAAAATATTTTTATAGTCATTTTTAAACATTAATTTGATTTTAATTATTTATAAATTTACAAAAATAAAACCATTAAAATTATTTAAAAGTTGCAATAATAAAAATTAAAAATTTGAATATTAAATCTAAATTTAAATAAATTAGTTTCAGATTATAAAAATTAAATATTGATAATCCATCTGATTAGGAGAGGCACAATCCCAAATCAACACACAACATTTAAACATACAAGCACTACAAAAACAATTACACACTAAATATTCCTCACACCTGTATTGCCCAATAATTGAAATTTTGAAAGTTTTTCTAATGTTTTATTTACCTAATAAATGATTTTACTGTTTTTATCATAAAACATCAACAACTGTGACCATGGAAAATCGGTAGCCAATCAATCGAGTAAGATGAAGGTTTTATTCGGATTAAGCGTGAATCGTTATAGTATAGGAGCCACTAAAACCGTTGTGACATGGAAATTGATGCAGGCCAGTGTAATCATGCATGAAAGGAGCAGATAAGGATAATCGATAATGATGAACCATTTGTACAGGAGGACGAAAAGACGAAGCGATTAGCCGATGAGTTGCGCCAGTTAGAGGACAAACAGCGCAAAGAAGCCGAGGAAAAGAAGAAACAGAAACGGGAACAAGAATTGATCTTAAACAAAAACAAAAGCCGAGCAAAACTTTCATTTTCGTTAAAGAAATAGCGACAAGTGATAAGAATCAATCAAAATCATTTAATCAATAAGTCAATTCGGTGTTTTCGGTCGTTTTTTTGTAAAGAAAATTGTGTATTTATTTTTTTATATTGAATAAAAATGCGTTTTTCTATTTGTTTGGTTTTGTTTTGGCATAATTATTGATTGAGACAATGGGGAATATGGATGCGGTGTGAGAGATTGAGTGTGCTGAAATCGGAATTGTGATTCTGCCACTTAGGTGGAATATTGGTGCTTTATTATGTTTGCGTTAACTGATCATTCGGACACAATTGACATTTGTTAAATTAAGTAAATGTTACTGAAAATGAGGAAATTTGTTCAAATAATCATTATTAAATCATCCAGAAATAACACTAATTAGAATGATGAGAAATGATGATCTTACCAGAGTCATTTGGGACGTTACTAATTTTAATAATAATAAATATTTAAAAAATAATTCTGTCACAGCTTTTAACAGACAATTATTAAATGGAATAATGAGTGTTGATCACTCCTCCTTCCTGTGGTCATGAGATTTGTAACCAATTCACCACAAACCAATGCAGAAGTATCAACGTGTATAAAAAAGTTTTAAAAATAATACAAAGTAATTTTCAAAATTTTTAATTATTATTGTGAGGAATATTTTTGAATGGTGTTTATTGTGTGTTGGTTTTAGTATTGTGTTTCTCTCACCCAGATGGAAGATTGATATTTTAAATTTTTTAAAACTTCGAGTTGTTTAATCCATTATTAAAATTTAAATAATCACTTTAAAATTAAACTAATATTTTCTTAAAATAAATAATAATTATTTTAAATTTAAAGTATAAATTATTTTTATAATAATTAAATTGTAATTTAAATTTTTTTTGAATAATAAGACGTTAAAGAATATTATTAAAGATTATCAATCAAGAACGGTGACGAGCTACGCAAGTTTTTCGTTTTTATACGGAGAATTGTTCTAGTGACAATTCAAATTGTGATATAAATAAATGTAAAGAAAACCCAATTAATGTTCTTAATAATTATTATGTTTTAAAGTCAAGTATTCCAAACAGAGATACAAATAAGATCTTGAAAATTTGGTCTTATAGTAAATTAATAATAACTAAAAATTTGATCTTATACAGTGTATCTGCAACAAGCCGGATTGATTTAAATCATATTTTTTTCTAAGTTGAATACGTTTTGACATTCCCTTAAGAATTTCATGGAATGGCTGTCAAAATATTTCGATCTGTCAGAGAATAATTTCAGTACAGCGTACATTGTTTACTTTGTCGATTTCCAGATAATTATTATCTTCGATTTCTGATCAAAAGTAAAAAATTGTTTCCAAAAATTTATTAATAATCCCAAAATCAATTATTAAGAATTATTTGCACTAATCTTTTAATGATTAATTTTCTCATCCCCTTTTAAAGAATTTTGAAAAACATACCACTGCCAGTAAGTTTTCGCACAACTTTTGTCGAATCTGAAAGAAAGTTGTAATGAAGATTGGTTCAGCATTTTCAAATTGAAGGACTCATTAAAGCCTGAATAGGAAAGAAAAATATCGATTTTCCCTTATAGTTGAAATTGGTTGCTCCAATACATTTGTTCATGAAAGAGACTGGATTCTCTATTTTTCAAAATGAAACATCTTTTATCCTTATGTTTAATGAACCAGTTAATTTGCTGAGATTAATTTGTTCCATCAACAATTCAGGGATCCCCCATCGGCGCCACAGTGCCAAAGCTACTCAGCACCAGCTCTGTAATCATTTCTGTTCTCTTGTTAATATTAATTTTTTTAGTAATAAATGCGTCTTCTTTTGCACGGCATATATTTATCAAAAAATAAATTTCCATTTTTGAGTTTGATTTACCAAAGAAACTAAGAATTTTTCAAAATTAAATTGTCTTTCTGTTCTTTTCTGTGGTAGATCTGTTAGTATTTTGGCGAACTCATTTAAATTTTAATTAAATCATGAAAGTTTCTAAATATTTAAAATGAAATAACAAATCTCAACATAAAATAAAATGTTTTACAAATAAAATAAAAACGTTAAAATAGTTTTAAAGTAATATAAATCTTTTATTAATTTAATTAAAAAATGTTTTTACAATGGAATAAAATAAGTAAAGTTTATATAATTTTAAATAAACATAAATGTAAATCATTTTTAAATTTTGTTAGAATAACTTTAAATGGAATAATAAATATTACGAATTAAATAGATATTTAAATTCCAAACCGAAAGACTTTTAATAAAATGTAGAGGAGAACAAATGTTTGAAAAAGGTTTTTCTTAATAACATTATTAAATATGACAATTTTAATAAAGTCGATTTTAAAATTAATTTTCAAACTATAAAATTAAAATCTGTATTTATATTTTATATTTATTTATAATTGATTTGTGTAAAAGATACACAGGTTCCTCAGAAAATTTGTTTAAAAAATAGGAAATTGTAACATTAATAAAGTTTATTATTATAAATTCCATTTTTGATATTGAACCCAACAAGATCCATGTAATATTTTGATTTAATAATACTGATTTTTTGTGAAAATTATCTCAACAACGTATTTTTTTCTATATTTATTTTAATATAAATTTTGCTAATTTTAGTTACATTTAAAATTTTACTAAAAACATAAAAAAATAATTAATTTACTTAACCTTAATATGCCTAGGATTCGGTCAAACATCCAAAATTTACACTCTACCTTTTTTCCTTAACGATATAGTCAGGTTATCTATAGCAAAGGATCAAATATTAATAATAATATAATTATTAAGAACATTAAGAAAATGTTTTCCCTAAATTTTTATTTATGATCCAACTTGACTTGTCCCAGGATAATTTTTAACAAAACTCTCGTAGATGTACATCGTTAATGTATCTTTCAAATTATGTGAATAAATTTGAAACTTAAATAGTTTTTATAAAGAGATATAAAAATTTTATTGATCGAGATTAAAAATTAAATCAGTGGTTATAATTTTGGGGAAAAAATGATGCTCGATGAAATCTGATAAACACAAAAAGAAGTGATAAAAGAACTAAATCCTTATTCGGAGGGTTATAGAAATATATTAGAAAATTCTGTGATCTCGTGCAATAATAACATCATAGTTTTTCATTGATACAGTTAACAATTGCTCTAGAAAATTAAAGTCACTGTATTTATATCAACTGATTATAAACAAGACATGATTTGTCGAAAAAACAGAAAAAAAATCATAATCATGCACCTAACAAGGGTACATAATGAAAAGTTTCATATAATATGAATCCAGCGCATTCGAAAATAAAGTCAAGGCAATGGGCTTAACAGAAAATACTGAGATAAAAAACAAAATACCGTAATGATTGATAATCCGATTTGTGTTGTAAATAAATACTAATTTTCTTCGTGCCAATGTCACTTTTTTATAAACGTCTGTCTTGAATACTAGGTTGAAATGGTCTTTAGTGCCATATTTCAGCCAGTTATCTGTTTTAGAGTATATTATTGTAAATTAGCATTTAATTTCCATTTTATTTGTGCTATATTTAAGGGAATTTTTTTAATGTTTTCTGCATTGTGTTTTATAGTTGCATATTGTAGGTAGAAAGATGTCAGTTATATACTGATGAATGAATAATATTTAAAGTCCTTATTATTTGAAAGTTACTTTAACCTTTAAATAAAAAATATTTATTAAATTTAAAACATAATTAAATAAATTTAATTAATGGATATTTTTAATGAGTAAAAAATTAACCGTATAAAATTTTAAATAATTAAATTTATTAATTTATAAATATTTATTTTTGTTTATATCTAATGCTAGGAAATAAAAAAATAAACGTGAAAGATGATAAATCCAGAAAGGGTTTTTCAAAATTGTCATAAAGAATATTCAAATTGTAATTAAAGTAAATGTTTAGGAAACCAGGTTCTCAAGAAGATGAACATTTCTCATTTTTCAAAGCTGTTATGATTTTAAGGAGAAATCAAGACATATTTTATCAATTTTTTAAAAATTTCTTTTGCTGTAGCCTCTACAAAGTTACAGGTATTATTAGAAGCTCATTTATAGTAAAAATGCGTCTAATAACTAAAGATATATGATTATATATCAATTAATCTGAATAAAACTAATTAAATTCTCAATTTGATAATGGGTTACGAAATTTATTGTAAATATATTCTTTTCTAAAATTCATTTATTTAAAAAAAATACAAATGTTATTACCACAGAATTGTCGAAGAACGACGAGCAATAATAGGAGGTTAAAATTACTGTGTATTAATAAAATAGTATTTTTATTAATAAAGGCACATTGATAAATAAAATAAAGTTTTTAATAATTAAAAATTGTAAAAAAATCTTTAAAAACTGTAAAAAAAAAACTGTCAATTGTCACGACTTAAAATTTATTACATTAAAATCGTACAATATTTTTTTTCTACAATTTCAATTAATAAATATAAATCAATTTTCAAGCATACAACTAATACAAAAAGTATATAATTAATTTAATTAATATTTATAATATAATTATATAATTTGAAAAATGAATAAAATTTTTAAAAGTTCGTCTGTAAAATAATTCTTATAAAATGTGTTTTGTTTAAATCATTCATATAGTTAGTAACACAACAGTTGTTAGTTTAAAGTTGTAATCACATTTAGCGTCAACGGTAAATCTAGATAATGCCACTTGCCGGGGGAGTAGCAGCACCTGTAGTTGCTCCACTGAAAGCAAACAAATCTGGAAAATCCCAAAATCATATTGACTCAGGCACATATATTGAATTGGATACTGGTACTATTAAATTGCAGCTGAAATTCTTGTTAAGCAGAAGAAATTGAACTCTAGATACACCAAACTGTGCTGTTTATTTTACAACTGACGGCTCTAAACCTAATCCATGGAAACGCTTTGTAAACGGAAAAGAGATTACTTATAGATACAGCGGCCCCTTTACGTTGAATACCGGTAAAAGAACATTAAAAGCCGTTGCCGTCCATAAGTACACTATTTTCATAACTTTAAATGGTATTGAAAATCACCTTTAGAGTCACAAAAGTTGAGAGTCATGCTGTGACGAAAACATTTTACGTCGATGACTTAATTAATGTTGAAAGTGAAGATGAAAATCATGACGATCTCGAATCAAATCGATCTTACAATTCTGATATTGAGAACAAAAAACAATCCAAGCGTCTTTCATCGGTATTTATATGTTTTTGGGGTTTTTTTATTTTAATCATTTTTATCTAAAGATAAAACTTAATAAACTCGAGTTTATGGTTTGCACATGTTTGATGTGGATCTTCAAATCTCAGTAATATATAAGAAATAATCTTTTTGACTAATTGAAAATGTCTTTATAATATTGAAACAAACAAGCAAAAAATATAGGGATAATTATAAAGAACTTGACGAAAAAAATCAAGAATGATGACTGAATGAAGTCTGAGAACTGTTTTTCACGTTGATTCTTAAAGAATTTGACAACACAATCCTTAGTGAACTTATTCATAATAAGAAAACTTGAAACGTTGCAATAAAATGTGTCCAAGATTAATCTTTCTCAATAGAATTATCACAAATATAGTATAGTTTTAAACATTTGTAAAAAGACAAATGTCTGTTGTTTTAAGAACATTACCTATCAAAAGTATTCTTGTACACAAGTAGGAAAAATCTGTAAAGGAAATTTGAATTAACAAGGCTGATTTCACAGAATTTATTAAAGATAATTTTTTTTCAACATCCAAGAATTCATTAAAGATAATAAAACAAACTATGAACAAATCTGGAATTTCAATTCATTCATTATCAAATCATTAAGGTAATTCAAGTTGAGAAAATCACTGTTTTTTTGATTTTATTGAATAAAACACAGAATTATGATTTTAAAAAGGTAAATTTCACAATTTAAATGGCTAAGGTATGTAAAATTGATTTAAATAAAGTCTAAATTATAACTACGAATTTAAATTATTATTTCTGTAAGGAAGTGTTTATATTTGTTGCTGTCGTTGCTTATTGTAAAATACGTATATTATGATCGAATTATCCTCCACTAGAAGATGTAATGGAAAATAAATAAGCTTGGAATTAAAGTAATGGAGCATAAACAACACAAAGCACATAAACAATGAACAAATTAATTCTGAAAATAATTTTAAAAGCTTTGTAATCGATATGTATAATCATAAAGATATAAAAAATTTGAAAAAAACTGATTTTCCATCTTTCATCTTTCTCTTAGTAATCATTTACTATATATAACATGTCTTTCAGAAACCGATGGATGCCTGGAAAGAAGATGCAGTCGATCATTTTCTTCAAAGTTATTATACGTTTTCATCATGATATCAAAATATTGATTTAGGAACAGCGGATCAAGGATTTTCTGCAACAAATGTATCGGGAACTCAAATTAATCTCTGGGGTGGCAATCCTGGAATGGGTTGGGATGTTCGTACACCGGGCAACACAACCTTCAGTGGAAGTTACATGCCACCAAATCAGTATCAACAACCATTTCCATTTCCACCACAAGATAATTCTATATTACAACAGCATCAATTAAATGCCATTGCCAATCAGTTGACACAAGTTATAAATAAATTGTATCAATGTTTGTTTATTTTCTTTTCTAGCAAATTGATCAAAATAGACATGCTACAATAACGGACTTACGAAATGCTCTTAAAGAATTAGAAAATAATCGAGTCAAAGCGCTCCCAACAACCAAAGACTTGCCTAAAAAAAGTTTTGAACCTGAAATTCTTCCAGTTAGTGCTGGAGACGGGGACCTAAAGAAACAAATAGAACATGTTTATGGACATTTGTTGCAATATGGAAGAGAAAATTCAAACTTTAGAGCTGCAATTGGATCTGCGAAAATGGGAAAAGTAGAATCTAAATTTATATTATTTATATTTTCCATTATTATTAATGATTAATTGGAATTGTGAACAAGACGTTAACGATAGTTTTTAATTAATAAATAATCTAATAAATTCAAAGATTTAAATATCAAAATAATCAAGTTTTTTAGATTTATTTTTTAAAAATTTTATTAATTTAAATATATTTAAAGGTTTTATCTGCCAATTGCAATGATCAAAATGAATCGTTTCGTATAACAATCGATTTTGCTAATCCTAATTATAAAAAACCAGCTACACCTCCAAAACCAGTTCAAGAAAATCCATCTCCAAAGAAATCTTTGCGTCCCAAACCGGAAGACATCCCAAAGGGTCATTCTGTTGAAGAAAAAGTGCGACAGGCAAGAGGAGAGAAAGCTGCAGCAATTGAATTGAAAACTGAAGAAAAGCCTCCAGAAAAAGTTGAAAATGCATATTTCGAAACTGAAGAATATGTGGTCAGTATATTTGATAACAAACTGAAATATCTGATTAAACTTAGCTTATTATTTTTAGCAAGAAGGAACATTAAGTCCTGCTCCTAATTTTGATGCAAAAGTTGATTGTGATAAATTACGGACCGCAATGAAGGGATTAGGAACGGATGAAGCAGCAATAATTGATGTCATGGGTCGTAGATCTTTTAAACAAAGGATGGAAATCGTGCAAACATTTAAATCATACTTAGGTCGTGACTTAGTTGCAGACCTTACTAGTGAATTGAGTGGGAACTTTTTAAAAATATGCAAAGCCCTGTGTGTAGGTCCGGACGAGTATGATGCATCAGAATTACGGGCAGCTATGAAAGGCTTAGGGACAGATGAAGATGCTTTAATTGAAATAATTTGCACAAGAACTAATGCTCAGATAAAAGCGTTTAAAGAAAAATATAATCAACGTAATATTAGTATTAATTACTAAAACAATTAATTTATTGTCAATAGTGTACGTAAATAGAGATCTAGAAAAAGACATCATAAGTGAAACATCAAGTAATTTTAAAAGACTCCTCGTTTCACTCTTGCAAGCATCGAGGGATGAAAGTCAAACATTTGATAGAAATTTGGCAATTCAAGATGCTAAGGAATTGTATGAAGCTGGTGAGAAGAAATTCGGAACTGATGAATCAAAGTAATAATTTGAATAGTAATTATGTAAAATTAGTAAACAATTGATTGCACTAAAATCTACAATTATCGATGTTTTTGATCCATGTTTAAAGAAATAACACTAGCATAAAAAATATTTTACTTTCTTAGTGAGTGAATGTTTTTCTGAATAATTTTAGCATACTGATTTCAAATCTGTGATTCATTTGCTTGTATCGCATCATAATTTATAAAAAAAACCTCAAGTGAAGTATTAATCACTAAATAAATAGATTTACTCATAATATGGTCATTAAAATTTCAAAAGTAACTTAAATCAAGATTTTTCTAAATCAAAAAATCTCATTTTATTGAAAAGAATAAATAAATAATAATTAATTAAAAATTTTATCATTGCTCATTAAATAAAACAGTTTGAATCAAATAATATATCAATTTTTAGAACAGTCATTTGTTTCTTGGGACATCATATCAATTTCAGAAATCATTTTAACTCAATTTATACATTTATTATAAACAATTTTCAAACAAAATTTTCAACTTTTTTCTTAATTTAATAATCAATCTACAGATTACAATTTTCAAATAATTTTTTCTTTATTACTTAAAATTTCAAGCAAATCAAAATAATATTTTATTTTAAAATTTTAATAAAAATATTTAAAACAATTATTTTTGTATGTACAGGTAGTCGTCGACTTACGACCACGATTGGTTCCGACAGACCGGTCGTAACACGATTTGGTCGTAAGTTGAGTAGGCTATATGTACAGTACTGTGCAACTGGTACAACTGGTTTAATATTTGCAAANCATACAAAATTACAAAATACAGGTTTAAAAAATACAATAGGAAACATTTTTCCAATTGCAAAACATAACATATACAAATATATAGACATGTAGGAAACATTTTATTGGCCACTGGTGTAGATAAAGACAGGCGTAGACAAAGACAACTTCCTCTTGGTAGGCATTTTGGGAGGGATTTGATGAAAAATATCTGAGACAGATGGGATTACAGTTGAAATGGTACACGCATATATGATAATGTTACCGGAACCTGGTATGCACTGTCGTACGCCGCGGCTAGCGATTGTGGTCGTAAAGTCGAATGGTCGTAAGTTGCATAGGTCGTAAGTCGACGACTACCTATATAATTTTTTAATGAAAATAACGGATAACATGAAATAGTAGGTGGACATGAAATAGTAGGTGTAATGAAGTTTTCAAAAAATTTTCCACCTACTATTAAAATAGTTGGTGGAATCAAATAGTAGGTGTATCGTTTTTAAAGCAATTTATAAAAAAAATATTTTTAAAAATGAAAAAAGAACTTTATAAAAATGATGTGTATGGTGAACGTTTTGTAAAAAAGTATTTGTCGGAATCCCAAAAAGAAACTGATCACAGTGATAGTGAAGAAATATTAACTGATGATGCTTTTATTATCTATGATG
>MQRK01197943.1:31113-42517 GCA_001938485.1 Girardia tigrina
ACAAAAGCACCAAATAGTAGGTGTAAACCAATATTGGGCGCCTTTTCAATTTTTTTTCCACCTACTATTAAAATAGTAGGTGTCCTACTATTTCATGTTATCCGTTATTTAATTTTTAAATTTGTTGTTTATTCTAATACTTTTATACTTTTTTTTAAATTTTGTTTTTCAAATAACATATTATGGGTTGTTTTTAAATTTGCGTTTTTAAAAAACATTTTATATTATTTTTACTATTTTTGAAATTTTTTAAAATACCTTATATTTAATATTCATTTTTTGTTTTAAATATTTAATTTTTTTAATCATATCCTTAATTAATTTAAAATTTGAAAAATAAATTTTTACAAATATTAATTACGTTTTAATAAAATTCTTATTTTGGCTAAAAGTATTAATTTTAAACTAGTTAATCAGATCTGTTTTGATCAACTCGTTGTTCTAATAAAATAAAATTTTAATTCAAATGAATTTATAAAGAATACTTTAAAATTCAAATTTAAAATATTTAAGTTACATTTTAATTAATTTTTTAAATTTTTAATTTGATTTCAGTTCCAAATAATTTTTTTAACTTTTAAAATTTTGATCAGCGAACTAAAAATTAACAAAATCATCATATGGGGCATCACATTGCAGCAACCAACAGTTATCTATAACCATAGTACTATTCCATCACACTTGGTAGGGTAACTCCATTAAGCGATGTCGTAGTGGAAACACTTTTCATGTTCATTCCTGACTTCACTAAGATATTCAGAGAGTTTGTCAAAATGTGAATCAGGAATATGAATCTTAATTGACAAGTTATATCACATATTCTTCAAATTCTTTATAATTACTAGTTTATTATTTTCAAAGAAATTGATAACAAGGGATTTGAGCACTACCCATGCCTCAAAATCTTTTCCGGTAATAGGTTTTGAAAATTTTCATCATATATTACTTTCCGGATCTCAGGGCCCACAAATAATCCGTCTTTTATTTTAGCATCACTGATTCGCTGAAACATGGCACTGGGAAATTTTAAGGCATCCCTCATTTTATCTAACGCTTTGACACTATACTTCATTAGACCCGACTTAATAGGTAAGGGTGTTAATATGATATCGTTTTTGAGAAACAATGGTTAAACATTGTTAAACCAGGTTCTATGCGATCCCTAAATATTGATGGTGTCCGTAAACATTGCTGATGTTGACGTAAGTCTCTTTTAACTGCTTGGAGTAGGTAACTGGAATCGATGGCAATAGATTTCCATAATGCAGAAGCACAAAATTTAGGCTCGTTTTTAATCCATCGAAAGGCAGGGACTTGTGTTTTGGTGAAATTGGCAAGCAATCTGCCAAAGAACTAGCATGAATTGAGCAAATGATGTTTTATTTTCATTGTTTTTCGGCATAATCTCTCAGCATAATCAATCGAAGTTCTCAACTCCTGCATCTATTTTTGGGGCTACTCCATACCGTCAGGTTCATTTATGTTCAGTATGGAGTCCGTTCGTATTTCTTCTTCCCACATCTCTATCCGGTTTATTCTGCGGATCCTTCAGCATTTCCCATCTCTATATAATGCTTATTAACAACATCACAATTTGAATGTAAACATTTATTGACAACACAAACAGATTCTTCACAACAATTTTCAGTGGTCATCTTTCTTTGATTGATATAGTTTTTGTTTATATATTCAAATCTAAAAAAACAATGAATGGGAATTTTTTAATATTAACTTTTAATTTCTCATAATTTAATTGAATAAAAAGGCATTACATAATTTTTTAAATAAACATTAATTTTTAAAATATATTCAATTTAATAAGTTAAAATCGTTTACTAAAAATATTATTAAAATTCATAATTATAAAACTTTAATTAATTAGTACTTAAAATTAATATCATTAAATTAATTTCATTAGATTCAAATAATCAATCAATAAACATATCAATCCAATCTGAGTAGGAGAGTTACAAATCTAAACAGCATACAAACAACAAATTTACAACATTCCAAATTTTCTCTCACAATGCTCATTACGCCGAAGAATATTTGACCTTGGATATCGAACACGCTATTCGTATGTTTCAAAAAGTTTTTGGTGGGATTTTTAGACTTTTCAAAATACTTGTACTGCGCTTTGGCAAGTTCCGATGCACCCTACCTGGAGGGTGTGGAGCACTACAGTTGTATTCGACTTGGCCCCTTCTACAGCAATAGCCAAGGACTCATAGTGATCCATGTATTGGTATTGCTGTGTTCCATGTTTTTCTATGTGTCATATGGACACTTGACATCTATGGGGTACAGAGTTTTTTGTCCTGGTACCATTATTTACAAGCCTGCCTACTCTTGTGATGGAACATATGTAGACACAGCATCTATATGTATTTCACAATCTAAGTGCTGTGTAATTTTTTCCTCCAAAAAATACATGACCGCCTTTTGTAAGTACTTTTTAAACTCGGGACTATAAGAACACTCGATCAAACCATGAGTCACAGTCTATTTTTTATGTGGACATTTTCTACAGAGTCCTCCATTAATATGACTACCATGTCGGTAGTTTACGAGCACTATATATGGTATTATCTTTGGAAAAAGTACCATTCAGTATAATTAAGTCCTCCTCCATATACTGCACCGTGAAAACTAACCGTGGAGATTAGGCTTCTTGAAAATCTCCCGCACTGTTCTGCTTTAGCCATTAATGTGTCTATGACTTTTATATTAACTTTCTAAGTGTTCTGGAATACTTTTGTTGAGCATCGGCGTGAGTAGTAAGTTTTCATCGGTTTTGTCTCTTATTATTTCTTTTTCTCTGTTCGCAAATCGTCTTTCCCAGACCAGACTCTGGTGCCGTGTTCTGCACTAAATCTATTTTGATTTTGTGCAGTTTGAAAATTTGTGTATTTAAAACTTTATTTTCGCCTACCAGTTTTTAATTTTTCCGGATTATGTTCCTCTATTTTACTATTACTTACTGCTGTCTCAATAGAAACCAGCTTGAATTTCTACTATGTCCTAGATCAACTTTAAATTTAAAAATGATATTATATTAAATTGTTTCATTTAAATTTAGAATATGAATTGTCATAAATAATTTATTTTAATATAAATTATGAATATTATTAATGATGGTGATTTTGAGATTTGTTGAGACGACAATTAAATGGTACTTGAAAGGATAATGTAATTTATATCTAACAATATCTATAAACCTAATACTATGTGTATAGCATATACCGCATTCCAAATATTTTATTTTAAATTCTCTTAATATGTTTTAATATTCATGTGTGACAGAAATTTCGATTGTTGATGTAATAAATTATTTTACTCATAATTTATTTTTTAATGGATCAATATTAGAGTAATTTGTTTCTATAAATGTGTTAGGGTTCCGAAATATATATATGAACACTTGTGATAAAATTTTATGTAGAAAAAATTTAAAATAATTCTTTTGATAAAATTATTAATTTCAAACAAAATAATATTTAGTTTAGCAAAATTTGGAATCAAAATTAAAAATATTTCAGTCTTTGTTTTATTTGATCAATTTTCAAGGTTAGAAAAAACTAGTATATAAACAACAACGAATTCAGTCATAATCGACAAAAACAATTTCCTGCAACAAATTTTTAAGAAGAATCCGCGTAGAATAAATTTATTTAAATTCTTTATTTTTATTTCTTTTCTTGAAGTTGAAGTCGAACTGAGTATCCTGTATAGGAGAAGAAAGTTCATTTTGACTTTAATGGTTTAACGGTTATCGTTCGTTTAGAAGATTTAGAGTTTGAAAATTAACAAACTGTGATCTGATAAACTCGCATCGTATATCCGTTTGTGAATACATCTATTGATATTATTGAATTGAACAATATAAACTGTGTTTTTTTTTATTTTTTATTTTGTGTTATTGGAAAATAAAGTTTTGAAAAGAATTTTGTATTCATTCATTTATATATTTATGTTGGAAGTCCTTTCTGATTAATTGGAGTCAGATTACAGATTAAAAATTAAAGTTTAAAGAATAAAGATTTGTAATACCCAACAAATGTAAAAAAATAAATTGAGAATTTTTCTGAAAATCTGTATCAATTTTTACTGCAGATAGTTTATAAAGTAAAACTGAAATTAATAAAAATAAATATACGATCATTTAAAACAAGGAGATTTTCTAACCTGATCATTTTAAAAATATTAAGTCCAATGACATTATTCTCTTAATATGTCTATAAAAATAAACTTGTTATAAAATTATTTATTTATTTTATATTAAATATCCTTTTAAAACCTATAAACCCTTTTTTACTAAATAACTGAACGTGTAACACTTTCTGGTCAGGGCGAAAAAAGTAAATATTTCTTCTTTCAATAACTTTTGACTCTTCGAAATTAATTACATTAATAAACTTTGAATATAATCAATGGTTTTTGCGTTTCTATTTAAATCACTTGCCACAATCCTTTCGGATCATTTGAAATACTTGTTACACGACAGAATTCTTTTCACTCAAAATTTTAATTTAGATTTTAGTACAATAATTGAAAAACATATAAATCTAAACAAAAATAATATCAATAAAAATAGTAACAATTTTTCACATCTTCTATTTGGTTCAGATTCCATCAAATTCTTATAAATAGATCAAATCCTCATTTAAGAGCTGTATTTGAAGAATACGAAAAATTGAGCAAAATGACAATCGAAGAAGCAATAAAATCGGAAATGAGTGGCGATCTTAGGAATGGACTCGTTACATTTGGTAGTTTAATTGAATGGTGTTTCTTCAATGATATATTAAATTTTCGTTTAGTACGGTGCATTCAGAATAAGCCAAGATATTTTGCTTTGGCTCTTCAAAAGTCAATGAAGGGGTTGGGAACCGACGATAGGTCTTTGCTGCGAATAATAATCACTCGATGTGAAATAGACATGGTTCAGATTAAAAAAGCATTCCAAGCTGAATTTTCTCAAAGATTAGGTCAATGGCTACAGGTAAATTGTAAGCACGAATGTAATATATTTCAATACAGATTTTCTAGGATGACACATCTGGAGATTATCTTAAAATAATGCTCTGGTTGACTGGAGAACAAGATCTAATCAAATAATCACAAAAAAATAATTGAATTATACCAACTTAACACAACATAATTTTGATTCTATCATTATTACAGCTTTACTTATTTAATAAATTGTTTTACTTCAAAATCGTAATATAATTTTCGTCAATAAAGTTAGGAATGGAACTTATTTCTAGTACAAAGATACAGAGGCGGCCCTAGAGGGCGCAGGGCCTTGTGCATGGGGGCCTTACACACGAGGAAAGCAATAATTGACTTAATAATTCTCCGTAGCATATAAACATTAGGTATATTAATACTGTAAAACATTGTACGTACTCCCACCAGAGCTTATGCAGTCCGTTGCAGCACACCTGGCAACCATAGGATCTCACGAAAAGGCATTTGAGGAGTTGAAGAGACGGATTCTTTAATCCTTTAAACCATCACTTGATGAAATCTTTGCAACTTACTTTCAGTCGCAATCCATTGGAAGCCAGAAACCGTCAGTCTTTTTAGCTAAGGTCGTCATGGATTTAGAAGCAATCCATCCAGAAATTACAAACGGCTCAGAAAACGATGTACTCAAGCGATTTTTTTACGATCCTTGCCACCCCTGGTGCAAGCAGTATTAGCTGGCACCACAATCACGAGCATAAGCTGCAGCGCGTATTAGCTGCGGAGAACGTTTTTATGAAAGTGTATTTTTTAGTCGCATAAGCTCCGGCAAGTATTAGCGGCACCATTTGCGTTGATGACACATGATTTTAAAATCAGCAACCTATCATTAAAAAACAAATGTCATAGTGACAATGACCATTTTGTTTTAATTTTTTATATTGTTTACATTGTTTATTGCACTGTTTAGAATCCTTGATTAAAATGGATAACGATTCTAAACAAAAACAAAAGAAACAACGAAGATCTTTTAGTTCAGCGAAGAAAAAAGAAATTATTGAATTAGCTCGTCAGTTAGGAAACATAGACTATATGATATTAATAAAACTGTTATTCTTCTATGGATCGCCCAAGAGTCTGTTATCAAAGTGTCGTGTTCCCTCCTCTTAAGAAAATTTTGTTAGCTCTGAGCCCCCATCCGTTTTTAGAGTTCAACGGCAATTCTTATGCACTACTTATTCCTGTCGACAATGGTTCGCTGTTTGAGGAAACAGACGCGTCTCCTCCGCACACATCAACAAGTTGTGTGTGCTTTGGAGCGCCGTCGGGTTCGAACCAGGAACGAGTATTGCTCGACTGGTGGTGTCAGTATCCGGCAGGGTTGATAATCTTATTCGACGAAATGCGTTTTACTCACAAGTTCTTGCTTTATATCAGATAGAGCGAAAAGAGCCCCAATGAAGTAGGCGACGATCGAACCACGTGCCCCTTACATGCTGCAGTCGACCCGCGCCACCTCCAAAGAGTTCTTCGTCCTTCGTATAAAAATAACAGATTCACTCCTCAAATTATCGGGTATGTGGATCTGCAATCTTTATTGTGAATAACTAAAAAAGAAACTAATCAGGTTAACTTAACTAGTATAGCTCGGTGAACCTGTTTAGTATGTTACAAATGAAATAAAAATTAACTAACGTCAAAAAAAGTAACTGTATTGATTAAAATATATATAATTTGATAATTCTAACCGGTACAAAAATATCCACGGTATTTTTGGATCGTCAAATATATATGAAACAGAAATTCGAAGTCTGATGTCGTTGGCGATAAAATATAGTTGTCGGTGATAAAATATTGTTGTTTGCGATAAAATATTCTAGATTGCCAAATATAGATAGAATAAAAACTCGTATTCAAATGTTGTCGATGGTAATTGTTTATTCGTATTATCAGTTAATCGTAATTTCTGAATTTCTTAATTTTTTTTATGACAAGGTAATAAAAGGTATTTTTGATTCTTTTGAAATTGTTGCCTCGCAATTTTATGAAATTTCATATTCTGCTAATCAATTGTATTGATTGCAAATTTTAAAAATTCATAATTTGGTTTAATTATATATCATAATCTTTAATTCATTGCATTGATGATGAAGATGTTGTTCGTGAAATTAAATTACGGAAACTAAAGAGTGTCAAGGAAATATCTGAGTTCGTTGCACTCGTAGACGAAATAAACCATGAAAAGGAGAGCAGGATCAATGCTGTCCGAAGTTATCGAGAGGTTTTTCAAAACAACAGGGCTCCTGAGGTAACTAAAAAATGGGTAAATCAGAGTCAGCCGAGAAAACAACTTCCAAGAGAAGAATCAACCGAGTCCAAATGTTATAATTGTCATCAACCAGGACATTTCAGTCGAAACTGTCAACAAAGAAGACCTGTGTAGTGTTGGAATTGTAAAGAGACTGAGCACATCAGTCGAAACTGTCCTAACAGACTGCCATTGGTTTGTTTCTTGTGCGGAAAAAAGGGACATAGGCGAACTCAATGTCCAGAGATACGTTGTGAAAAATGTGATCGGAATGGACATCTAGCAGCGGCATGTTTAGTGAACTCTGGCAGACAGAATAATGGTTACGACAATGGAAGATCGAGAATACAGTATAATGATCGGAAATTTAAAATCAACACAATGAACGAAGCTGAAGAACGCACATTTGATGATAATGAAGAAAAAAACGATAAGACGTACCCAAACGACTAGGCTCCGTTAATTGGGGAGTTGGTGGGAGCCGAATGCCACTGATCTTAGAAGATAATTCCCACGGTAAGAAATTTATAAATATTAAAATTTAGTTAGGTAGAGTACAGAAGATTTTCCTCGGTTATATTTTTAAGTTACTCGGCTGACTGATCCTCAAAATATGATATAGGTCCTATAATAACAGCAATGCAAAAAATTTTATTATATGAGCAGCCGAAATCCTCATCAAAGTCATCGAACTTGAACCCAGGCACAGAGTCAAGCGAATTCCTGGCGAGACCTACTAGCAGAAGATCAGCTATTATATCCGATGACACAGAGAAACTATTAAAGATATTATTATCAATTCCACCAGAATATCTGTCAGACAAGTCCAAAGAGAAGATGGATGAAATAACAACCAAAATATCCAACTTCATCACGGAAATCATTGACAAAGACATCAGAACATTCAGAGATGTCGAATCAAATCGGACTTACAATACAAATTACGCCAACATAGTAAACACCGAAAACGAGTGGAACCCTTTGAAGAGATCCGACAGCTTATTATCGTTGAAGTCCACCGACACACAAAGAGTGTTTATCAACGGCAACCCGACTGGATCAAATTCAAACGATAACCGGAATGGACCGATACCGACAATCAACCGAACCGTACCGATTGAAACCCGAAATGGACCAACCGAAACTCGAACCGGACTGAATATAGGTCAAGGTCATTTCAAGGACACCTTCGAAAAGTTTATCGAAAAGAAATTATTTTCTGGTAACTTAATTAAATTTATTAAACAACATAATATTAAAGACAACATAAATGTTTTTTTTGAAAACTTTTTTTCGCAACAAAAAATAACAGAAGACAAATTATTTAATTGTATTAAAAAAATTATGGAGAGTAAAGAATTAAATAACTTTTTTACAAAAAAATTTACTCTATACTATAAAAATACATTAAATAAATTTATTGATAGCAAATTATTTGAAAAAACATTTCAAATAAACATTGTAAAGAATTCTGAAATAGAAATCAACGATGAAACTTACAATGAACTATTCCATATATACAAATTAAAGATTATGGAAATACATTTGGAAGATTTTGTAAAAAATTACAACATTACATCCAGTGAGGACGAACAAACAGAAGATGAATGGATTACATTTAAAAGTAAAAAAAGTAAAAAAAATACAAAGTTAACAAATAAAATAGACAACATTAATTACAATAATAAACCAAAAAATGAAAATTTATATAAAAAGTCCATTTTAAATGTAAAAAAAGACGACAATAATTTAAAAAATGTAAAATTTACAAATTTAAAAAAAAGTGATAATTCTTTAAAAAATCAATGGACCAGAGCCAGAAACGATTCTGAAGAAGATAAAAACAGCATAAGAAAGAGAAAAATTTCCTCTATTTATTCCCATATTGAAAACAACAAATACATAAAAGGAAATAATTTTTTAAACAAGAATAATGATTTTAAAGATAATAAAAATTCAAAAAATTACAATTTAAACTTTCAAACACAAAATATAAAAAATACAAATTTACAAAATACAAAAAATGAAAATCTACAACATATAAATTTTACAAAAGAAGTTTTAAACATAAAAAATACAACACCAGAAAATAATAATAAAAAAGAAATAAAAAATCCCGAAAATGAAAAAACAAGTTTGTTTGAAAATGACACAAATAATCAGAAAAACAGCGATGCCAAAAATTTTCCTCGCCGCAACCCTTCGGGTTGCCGCTCTGCAGAACCCGAATTGACTGGGGACAAATCAGAAGAATCGACAGACAATGGAAAAGTATCGGATAAAGAAAAAAATTTGGGAAAACATGACTGATGATGTGAAAGATCACTCTGGATCAAGTGATCTCTCGGTCAAAATATCCCCCCAGGCTCAATTCCAAGTCAACGAAGACCACTATTCCTGGTCCCACCAAAGCTTCTTGATTCGTACACAAGCAAAGATACCTTTGAAACTGTATTCAAGATTCTCCATGCGGCAGTAAAGAAACAATGCCCCAGAATAGCCTCCATCATCCAAGTTGATAAGATGAACCTGGTACAATTTCTCTGCAGTCCGGAAAGCAATCCAACTCAAAGACGATTCAGATTAATCAAAAACTATATCAACAACCTTCACTTTTTTGCGGAAGACATCAACAACATCAAAGAGGTGGAAATTAGCTGGTTAAACAGGTTAATCAGAACCGCCCATGATCTGTCTATTCCATATCCAAGGGAATGGTTATCAACAAACAAACCAAACCCTAATCCCTTTACAAATGAAAAGATTAGTGAAATTTTGACAAGCATCTGCGATCGATGCCACAGACAAAGTCCTGGATTAGCGATTTGAGTAAGAATGCTACTACAAGAGACAGAAAAACAACTGAGAGAAATAATCGCCAAAGAAGAACCACAAAAAGCCAAATTTCTGATTATCGAAACTCTAAGAAAACTGAACCAGCTTGAAACCCCGGAAAAACTACTGAGTGCTGACAATGATCTCAGAAGAAAACTTAGAAACATAATAGACAGACACAAAATAGAGATCAACATTTATAACATTGCCAAGAATCTATATATGGCTGACACACCTTCCCCGAAAAAACAACAAATCGAAAAGGAAGCAGAGAAATCAGATGACGCTATTTTCGTAAAGCCGATCACGATTTCCGACAATGAAACAAATCTTCTAGCAAAGATAGCCAAAAAACAAGCTCATAAAACAGACATAGATGCTGAAACTGAACAAAGTAAGACAGAAACACCCAGTGACGATGATACCTCACAAATTGACGACAACAGCTCTATATGTTCAGATAGCTCTGTCATCTCATGCCTCAAAACTTCCAAAGGCAAGAGACTACGGGGTCCGAAATGTGCTCAATGACGGCATGGCTCCATAATCCCGAACACTGAGGAGATTATGGAAAAGCCTTCAGAACCCAATCGTAAATACTGGTTCGACGATATGGACATCCATATGTACCTAGAAACTGTTGAAAAACCAGATAATATTCTGCTTGTACCGAGCTGGGCAATTACCAGAGTATATGAAGGAGAAGAAGACCTATCTTACGTAATGCGTGGATTCAATTTCGAAAAGTTACAGTACTGTATCTCAGTCGTCAACCATGGCAACACGCATTGGTTCACCATGTGTTGCACGAAGAACCACGTATACATATTCAACTCCTTAATCAACTGCCCACATGAAAAACAATTAACAGCAAAGATTGCACCCTTTATTAACGCTTTGAACAAAATAGCAACAGATAAAAACAACAACCTTTTCAACATAAAACTGCCAATCAGATATAGCACATGTCAACAACAGAAAAATAACTATGATTGCGGACCATTCACCTGTGGGTTTATTGAGAACTTCATCAATAGAAAGGAGAACCCCCTGTTTGATATACCCATCTGGGAAATCAGGTTAAAAGCGCACGCGTTGAAACCATATGTCAACAGCCAAATAAAATCAAAATCCAGAGGGGGGGGAAGAGAACCTACCACCAAAAAAAGCAGTAACGCAAACCACGAACAAAAAAGTACACAAAAAAAGAAAGCAAAAAGACTGAAAAAGAACATAATGAGAAAAGACAAGTCAAAGCCGATCTGTACAATTTCCGAGCTGAACAAATGTCCA
>MQRK01197946.1:5345-28144 GCA_001938485.1 Girardia tigrina
ATACACACTATTTTGGTCGTGACCTATTACACAACAATACAAAGATCACACCTCAAACATTCCATACATAAATTACGCAACATACAATTATTGGTTTCGATAATAATTCTCCTCACATCGATGTTTATCAAAATAATTCAAATGTTTTGATCAAATGTTTTTGATAACTTCCCGGCAAAACGTCAAAATAAGTAAAAGTGACTTTTCTCGATTCAGTTGATGAACTCAAATACGATACAGAAAATTAAATGTGATCGAAAAGGTGATGTGCATTTCAAAGGCTCTGAACGAGATATCGAACAAAAAGATTTATTTATAAGTTAATTTATGCTCGATATTGAAGGAAATTCTATTTTCAGAATTCCTGAATTTGATTGCCAACCAAGGGGAAACCCCCACCAAGGTTACACAAAAATTATAATCTTTTTATCACCCAGGCACCCCCAACCAACGTAACCATCTCGCCACTGCACAATTGCGTACGCACTGCTAACACCAGCACTACGTAAATATTTATACTTTTTGTTTGCCTTGAACTGTTCTCAAAAATATTTAGACATTATGTCTTAATTTGTACAGAAAGAAGAGCCATAATAAATAATTTTCAGGCAATAAAATAATTCTCTTAGAACTTAAAAGAAAGGTATTATAAAATATAATAAAATATTTTATTCCAAAATATGGATAATTGCTTGAGAAAGATGAAAACTGAAGAAGTTGTAGATTCAAAATTCAATTCCTTTCTATTTTAGAAATGTATTATTAAATAATATATAATATAAAAGCCCAAGTCACTCACTGCCTGCCTCACTGCCTCACTAACGCTGTAAGGTAAATTTTTGAAATGATTTTATAATCAATAAAGAAATAATTGTATATTAATAAATAAATATTAGAATGAATATTAGAATGATGCGATTTTTGTAACCGTAATTTCTTAAATATCATTTTGTCTCGAGATATGATTTTCAAACTTTGCATTAAACAGAAATAAAAACTTTTGTTATACGATTTTTTATACTCGAAACACTGAAATTTTCAATAAAAATGCTTTCAGAAAAAAGTCGCGTGATCTAATAACATTGAACCCCCCGGCAAGAGAGGGCCGCGAAGCGGGCCGAGCGCCCTAGTAATATATAATTTAGAGAAATTAAGACAAATATCAAATTAATAACAAAAAAATAATGCAAATATAATTTATTTATCAGTTTTTAATCAAATTTTGTAAAATAAATGTTTCAAAAAGTTTTCGTATAAAATGTCGTTTTTAGGAATTTTTCACCTGAAAAAAAAAGAAAAAAACATTAACAAAAATAAATAAAATTAAAAGAAAAACTTACTGGAAAAATGGTGTAGGTTTCCTGTGGAACACAGTTATATTCTCCATCAGCAACACAGGTGCATTTCGTCGATCGAGCTGGCGTGGCCCGCTGACTGATCTGACTAGCGAGGGCAGTTACGAATTTGTTCTTCGTTGATTCTCGATTCGTGTTGAAGAAGTTGTAATCAAAAGCGATTCCTTTCATATTCATTGTTAATTGATAAAGAAAATCGTTTTCTGGTCGAGTCGTCAAGTTTCTTTCACCGTTCCTCGATAAAAGAGTGTACATATTTGTCGAATCAACACCAAATATAATTGCCTTTTTGCTTTGATCTTTCAATTTAAAAACAAAATTTGTGAGTAACGTAAAATGAATAGCTTTTTGTTGGAGCTTTTCTGAGACAATTTTGTATCTGATCGGATGTTCAGTAACGGTTCTACAGGAAGTCATGATGACATGTCGAGATGAGTGTTGTCTGAAAGGATAACCTTCTGCTAGTGATAATGCTCCTACAATGTCTTTGAAGATTCCTTTTGAAGATGTGAGAGCTTGAATCGATTTTATCATTTCTTCACTTGACCCTAACATTTTCTGACCAACAGTATGGAACATAGCTTTATTGCTATGATCATCAACAAATGTAATGAGCCCAAAATTTACTGATGAAATACCTTTAGTTTTCATATCTGTCTCTAAAGATCTTACCAAGTCCGGTAATTTAGTCTTAAGAGAATTCAAACAACTTCCTTCATCAACAATGAATACAACATCAGATACTTTATCTTTGATTTTTATGTTTCTATATTCGTTAACCGCTAAAGTATTTTCGTTATTGATATCGCATTTTTGACACGGCAATGGCAGTGGAATGGTAACACCGCTTTGGGCACATTTGGCCTGATATTGTCTAACCGAAGGACAAACCGAAGGATCGAATTTTGTTAAAATTTCTTCTTTGCTGTTAATACACATTTTTAAATATTTGGACGTGTCGACTGTTTTAAAGCAAGTTGCTAATGGTGAGAGGGGACATTTGAATAAGAATTTACAGGTCAACCGTTTAAGGAATGGACATCCTTCTACAGGTTTTACTAACTCTTCTTTTTCTGATACTAAACTGCAACTTTTCCCTTGATTATTAAACGAATCCATAAATGTTTTTTCCGTCACAATTTTTCCATTTTCCATCATTAAATCATTGAAAGGTTCATTATCAGCATTTCCAAATAAACCTCGAACTTTTCCATGGTACCATTGACTTATACCAACGGTAAACATTTCGTTTATAGGATCGACGGTTATTGTTAATCCGAGTGAACTATCCACCAATTTAACAAGTCTTCCTAATCCAATTAACGATAATGAGCCCATTCTTACTGGAAGTTCGACTGGTTTTCCATTCAACTTAATTTTGTAATCTGTGGATGATAATTCAAGAGTATTCGATCCGATATTCACAGTAAACGACCTCTTATCCTTCACTTGGTTCAAGATTATTTCCCATTTTTTTATATAAATATCTTTACTCAATAAAACATTGCAAGAATCAGATTTAAGTTGAAATGATCGCTTATCGAATGTTACAACTGATGATTTTGAGATGGTTGCGTACCTTTCGAATTCTGGTAGTATCGATGGTAATGAAGGCGTTGGGAAGACCATTCCAAACCAATTTTTCATTTTAGAGAACTTATTACCTTGACTCATACGATTTTCGAAGTACTGTTTCAATAGTTGTATTGTTGATTTGATTTTGTTAATTTTTCGTGTAACAAACCCAAAGTCTGGAAGAGACTTGAGATCATTTAGGGGTATTGGCAAGGTGTACCGGACAGAAATTTTAATTTCATCATCTTTTACATTACTTGGGCTCATTGAAGTGTAATACGGAAGAATGAGGTCTGTCGTGAATTCGTTAAGTTTGTTATGCATATCATCCATGTATTCTCTCAATGATGACATGAAGAACCCTTTAACTAAATCTTGGTTCTTTTTATCTTTCAGTTGCTCGATAAGGTAATCAGTAACATATGAAAACATATATCCGAATTTCTGGAAAAACTTATCCCCAGTTAAAAAGTTGAGATTTTCGTCGGCTTGATTCATAAGTAAATTTATTGTTTCAAGTATTCTCTTTGACAAATCTTCCAGTTTCGATATAGCACGACTATAAAGTTCTTTAAGATCGCTTTCATGCTTCATGAATTCAACAGAACCAACCATCAATTTTCCAATGGTTTCCTTAAGAATCTCTGTAGTTGTATCAATGATTTTGTAAGCTTGACTGAAAATAAACAGTTTAGAAAACTTTCGCATTTGAACATCCAAATACACCATCTTTTGAATTGTCTGTTCGTAGGATGTCTTAATACCTTGAACTGTTTCAACCAAGTAGTAATAGAATCTTGGGAAACATTTTTCGAACGTGAAAGTCAAAACTTCTCCTATCTTATTTACCACAAATCGATTGAAGCAGTCGATAAATTGAAAGAAAAAGAAATATGTTTCAAGAATAAAGTCCCTAACGGTTCCCAAAACAATTTCATAAGTAATATCCATACAGTACAAATACGATTGAATGAACCTTGCTGAAGGGAGTCTCGGAATCATTGCGTCAACAAAAGTAAAAAGAGAATCTAAGTAAAATTCATCTTTCATTTTCATTTTCGATATTTCCTTTAATAACAAGGTGACATCCTCGTAGAACTTTTTATTTTCAATGCTTATTAGTTTTTCCTGGGAAACAAGATTCGAAATTTGATTGCTTCGGTTGACAATCTCAGTGAAAAAAATTTGCAACTCGGGTTTCAATTCCGCAAAGGTTCTGTCTATTACTTCATTCATATAATTTACGACCAAGTCCGAAAGTCGTGTGAGAATATATTTTTTCATTTCGAATTTCGTTTCAAGCTGACGTTCATTAAGAAGTCGAACTAAAAATTGAAAGTAAGTGGTTTTTATTTTACGTTTTTCAATGAAAACATGAGTTTCCATTTGACGATCTTCGATGAATTTGGAATGGGCGTGAAAGAATTCGGAAGGATCTTGTGAGTTGTAATAGAATCGTGTTGTCAAACCTGGATTTGATCCAGTTCTCAATTCCAAATAGCCTTTAACTTCATTGTATAAATTCGAAATGGATTCAATCTCATATCGAAGAGTGGTTGAAGAATTGAATCGTTGAAGAACTATGGTTGCTGGGAAAATGGGGTTTTGGAAATCGAGACTTAGTTTGTTAGGTTTACTAAAGTCAGCGGTAACTCCAATGATTAATGTTTTAGTAGCACCATCTAACTTTTGATAATTAATCGTTGTAAAAGACGAGTAGACACTGCTTGTCATTACGTTCCTCTGGTTGATGTTTATGTTGATGTTTAAGGATTTCTGTGTTATTTCTAATGTTTTCACGGAAGTGTACGTTTTCTTCCATTCTCCTTCTGCTTTATTAGAAAACTTAAAGAAAAGGGTTTTCTCAGGAGAATTATCTTTTTTAAGTACTGCACTTATAAAATTTCCCCCAACTTCAATTGTACCGACTTGATTAAAAAAGTTTACTGAACCGGTCCATAATTTTGGTGACTTTTGATCTGATTTAATGTCCAATTTAAATGACCCCAGTATATCCAAGGTCATTGAAGTTCGTACTTTGTTTTCCACAGTTTGATGGTATTTTATGTCTTTCGTACCGGTTGGAGATTTGAAAATCAACTCGAACATCTTTCCTTGAACGCATACTTTGGTTATTTCCCATTTATTTTTTGTATCAGTATTTGTCAACCCAAGAGAATATGTATTTTTCATTGAAGCCGTATCATATGTCTTTTTCCAATTAATTAAATGATAATTATTTTCAATGGAAACTTCAAAAGATCTTGTTGCCGGTGTCAAAAGAAATTTCATACCAGCTCCAAATTTCATGCTTTGTTCGTATTTACATAAAAATTCCAAAGTTGTCATTTCGCTTTTCCTCCAATCATTCACAACAGTTAGGTCTAACGTCCATGGACTTTTTATTAGGATCTTGTACATCTTAAAGTCCGTCTTCAAATCTAAATCCCACACTAGTCGATTGTAAAGATGAATAGCAGATGTATGTTCTAAAGTCGTTTTCAGGTCGGTTTTTTGAGTGAAAAGCACTTTTACCATTTCGATGTCATTACATTTTACTTGAAGGAAATATCTTTCTTTGTTAACATCACTCCTAACGTTCACACGATGGCCGGGAATAAGTAATTCAAAATTAAACTCGTTGGTTGGAGTTTTAGTCAGTGTCATGTTGTAGACCATTTTATCAACTGTGAAAATGAAGGCTAACTTCGGTTGGGAAACTTCTCCTTTAAACTGGACGTGTTTTCCATTGTAGTTTGATGTTAATTTTAGATACGTTGTAGAATCAGAGGTTGAGTAACTTATTTCGTTTGTTATTTTTCGTAATAAAGGCGATGAAGAATCAATGTTCAGTTCCATAACAACGCTTTTTGAGTTTTTAATCGACATATTTACGATTTTATGGACGATATTAAGATATTGAGATTTGTTCTTAATGCTTATGATGATCTGTTGTGATGGTTTGTTGTAGGACGCAATAAAATGTTGGTCGAGATTTGTCTCCAATCCGACAGAATAGTGTAAGTCTTTGATTTGATATTGAGCTTTGAATCTTTGGATTTTGTTGACCGATAAAGTCATTACTGAATGTTGGAAATCCTTTTCCACGTTTATCAACATTTGGAGCTCGATGTTTTTTATCGAGGAATAATTGTTTTCGATATTCAAAACAACTTTTTCTTTACTAACTTCAATATTTGACTGTATTATGAAGGAATTTAACTGCAATTTAAAAGATGCCTTTTTAAGGTAATCGGTTGTCCATTCGAACTGGACATTTTTGATTGGAAGGAAGTTGTTTTCAGAGGTCAGTCGAAGGTTATCTTTCTTTATAACGTATTGCATTGTGAGGATGAACTGGTTGAAGGTTAGCTTACCTTGAATAGGACTTAGTTGAATTTCTAGGATGGAAAGTTCTGGTATTGATGTTTTCACGACGGCCTTGAAATTATCAATCGACAACGTATATTCAGCATCAAGTGTATATGTCTTACCCTTATATTCGACTTCAGCTTGAACTTTATTTTTCGATATCTTTACAGAAGCTTTACTGATCTTTACACAACTCGATTCCATTTTTAATGTCACCAAAGAATTTTCAAACGCCAATTCAACTTTACCAGAATGTTTCAAATAACTTCCCTTCATAAATAAAGGTTCTGTAGCGTATCCTACGGATAGAGATAAGATTTTATTGTCATCATTTGTGTAGGATGTGCTAAGTTCTCCATTTTTATTCTTTATTTCAATAAAATGACGCGATGTTGTTGATTTGATGAGCATTCCAATGACATTTTCTGTAGAATCTATCATAACCTTTACTTGAGTCAAACTTAAAGTCGGTAATTCTATTTCTAAAATTGATTTGTCAAGAGGTACTACTTGTCCATTGTATTTCAAGTAAGGGAGATCGTTGTATTCAACAAACAAATTCTGAAGAAAACGTTTCCAACTTCCAGAATGAGAAGCCCCGAATTTAAATCGATGATTATTAATCTGTGATTGCCATTCGCCATTGAAGTTTGATTTATCAAAATCAACATTTACATTTCCGTTATGCATTAATAAAGTTTGATCGTTTTTCTTGACCAAGAAATGGCTGTTGTGACGGTTATCGTTTACCGATTGTCCGAACGACAAATGCGACACTCCATATTCCGGTAGGTCAGTATTTAGGGAAAATTTAAATGTCTTAGATTTATCTTGGAATAGACCCCCAAAAAGCCGATATAATTTTTCTTTGGTGTCTTTAATCTTCAAGTGATGATCGAAATCCCAATTCCTATCACCGTATTTATGATTCAACGACAATTCTGCGGATTTTTGTGACAATTTTGGCGCCAAAAAGTTAATTAAAGCACTGTATTTATCTTTATCGAGTTTAATTTTCGAAGACAATTCAAGAATCTTATCGTTTCCGTACATTACTTCCGATGACATTTCGCCTCCTGTGCTTCGTTTATATCGTCTTGATTTATACTGAACCGCTAAAGGTTTTCCATAGGATTCTGGAGGTGTGATCTTCATTATTCGAACATCCTTCTCTACCTGGTATTCAAAAGACGCTAATTTTTCGTTATTACTTCCAGCTTCAAATTCAACTCCATTCTCCATTTGTTTACCCATTAAAACCAACTTTCCACTTTCATGGAATGGGGTGAATATTTCAGTTTTTCCCTCAAACAATGGCTTAAATCCTCCGTTTAGTTTAACACCGAATTTCCGTTCTTTAAAATGCCATATTGTTGAATGTTCGAGATTATTGTGACTTCCTACATGATCGATATCAATGCTGAAGATTTTAATTTCATCATTATGGAAACCTCCTTGTAATTTAAATACTTTCTTCGACACGAAAATCTCATGTCCCCCTATGTATTTCATTTTCATCCAACCATCATAAACGAATACCGTTTCGTATTTATGTTCAAAGAAAGAATTATAGTTAATGCTTTTCTTGATTTGAATCTTTTTTGCAACAGTCCAAGGAGTATTCAGTGTTACAAGAAGATCAATCAAACTTTTTGTCGATAATTTACAGTCGAATTCTATTTTATCCCAGTCAAACATTTGCAAGAATGTATTTAAAGAAAATTCGTTATTAACAGAGGTTTTTGCTTTCAGTATATATTTCAAGATTGGTGCTGTGGAAGAAAAGATTAACTTAATTTCTGGGTCATTATTTGTTTGAACTGAAGTCTTAATCGTGTACTCGCCCGTGAAACTATTCTCTACAGACAACCATAACTTGTATATGTCAGTTTGAGAAGTAAACAAAGTCTTAACGTCAATATCAAATGGTTTAAATGGACTGGAAATCTTAAACCTTATCTCTCCATTATCTAATTCTAACATTTGGGCCTGATAAGCCATATTCTGTAAGTTAACACTCAATAAACAATTAAAAGGTCGTGAAGTTTTCAAGCCGTACACAACAGATCCGACATGAATCGGTTGTTGGTTGTAACCGAGATTCCATGACAACTTAAAGTTCGTGCTATCAGCCCGCATATCGGTTACCAAATCAGACACCGCACTCCAATACAAGATATTGGCTTCTCCTGAAATCATTCTGACTGGTGCAAATTTATCGATTAATTTCAATTTCAAAATATTTTGTGTTCGATAACTCAAATCGAACTCGATAAATCGATTTCGTTTACCAATTTCCGTACTTAATAATACTAATTTATCTACTGAATTTTTGTAAGTAGATAAATTGAAACCGAATTTCTCTTTAGTGTTGAAATAAGTCGTCGTTAATGAATACTGATTACCATTGATCATTAATGTTGCACTAATTTTATTGTCGGTTGTTTTCTCTATCAACACTGAAAGTAAATTATTTGTCAAGAATATCAATTCGAATTTAGTTTGAGTGAATTTGATTTTCGTTTCCGGTAATAATGAACGAGTTTCTAATTTCAATTGATTTTCGTTAAATTCAAATTCGAAATTCATTAACCCATTAACGTTAATTTGAATTAAAATATCGATCGGTTTCAACGAATATCGAGTTATCATTGATAATATTTTCGGGATCGAATTTATCAATTCATTTTCTGTTGTAATTCTAAATGATTTTTGTTGTAAATTTAATTCCGTTGATAATTTGAAATATTTATCGTCCAGTTTCAATGTGACAGTTAATGATTCGTAAAATTTCTCGGATGTTTTTTGAATAGACAAAGACGTTGTTTTAAATAATTGAGTGTTTGTTTGAATTTCAATCGTCAATGAGTCTTTGTTTTGCACTATGTTTACTTTCATTTGAAATTGATTTAAAGTCGTTTCGATTTGATAAGAATTTGAATTTTCTTTGAGTAGTAGTTTGAATTTTTTCAAATATTCAAATGATGAATCGATTTCAATAAGAATTTGTGGTGATTGACGAACTAAATTTAACTTATAAGTATGAGTGTCGTATTTAAATTGAGCAGTGATCATTTGATGGTTTTCGGTATTTTTCAAATAGAATTTAGTTGACAACTGTTTATTAACATTTGGAGTGTTGATTTGTGATGATATTTCCAAGTCAAAATTTTCGAGTATTTTATATTCAGTAAGCATTTCATATTTTCCCAATTTATTCGTCGAAATCATCGTTTTATACGTCCAAACATTACTTTTTTGTTCTTTTTCCCATTTAACGTTGATTAATTTGATTAATTCAAAAGGTGATTTGAAGATTAATTCGAGCTTATCGGCTTTTTGAATGAATTTCAACATTATTTCTTCTGATAGAATTTCCGAGGCGGAAATGATTAATTGGAAGATTTCTCCGCGTTTGTTCGACAATTCGATTTTATTTTCGAATTCCTTTTCTTTTGGCGATAGAACAACTTTTGCTACTAAATCAAACTCATCCGATTTCCAATTCCACGACAAGGATTTGTAGAAAAAAGTTTTACCATTGAATTTATTCAAAATGTCGAAGTTGAGTTCATCCGGTAGATTGATTTTGTGTTTGTAATTGGTTTCGAAATTTAAATCTGAGGAGAAAAACGAACTGGATTTGAAAATAGATTTGAAATAAACATCATGGAGGTTTTCGATTTCGTAAGACAACTCGACTTCGTGTTTCATATCGCCGTATTGTGTCAACAGTTCGTATGTTTGGCCTTTCGTTTGGAATTGCGACGTTTTCAATTCGATTTGACTTTCTTTCGATGGATTGGAAACCAGAACTTTGTATTGATTCTTTTCCGTGTTGATTTGAACTTCCAAATTGGATTCGTCGAATTTGTTGGAACTTAATTTCATTTTGAAATTCTTTGTTGTTGATTTTAGTTCTAAAGTCGATGCGAGGTTTAATGTTATGTCGGTATTGCTATAGGGAATCGTCAGATCAAGATCGATTTGGTAAAGAGAGTTGTCTGTGTTTTTGAATTTATAAAGGAAGATCTTTTTGACTTGGTTTACTAGTTCCACGGTCGTTAGACCATTGACTGCTTCCCATTTGAAATTAAGTTCTTTATAAGGCTGTTTGAAGGGAGTTTTCAATTCCATTTGGAAAACTTCTGAATTCATTTTCAATGTAAATTCTCCTTTAATTGGTTCAGTGAGTTTGTTATGCTGAAGAGCAAAGCTTCCTTTCATGTCTTCCTTTCCGTTTATTAACTGTCCGTTGAGACTGACGTCTTGGATCCAATCGAAGGAGCTCGTCACTTTCGCTTTAAACGTCGCTCCATCTAAGTTATAGTCGACATTTATTGATTTCGTTTCTAAACTTTCTGCATTAAATTTCAAAATCATTTTCTGTGGTAAATTTTCATATTTCAACTCAAATTTTCCGGATTTTAAAGGTTCGTAAATGGAAGAGTAAACGAGATTCAATGACTTTCCATAGTTGTTTTCGTAATTCATTTTGAATATTTCCTTCAGCTCTTTAATAAACGATGTTTTGAGTTCAGTTTTCAGTGAACTAAAGATGATTTCAAATTCAGCTTTAATTGACTTCCAACCTTTAAAACTTGACTTTCCTTCCATTATCAACTGTAGATTGTCTGCTTTTGAGACTTGGTTGACTTTACCGACCAAGAAAGTCTGATCTAGTGTGAATGCGAAATTAAGTTCTCCTTTGTATTTATAGGAACATTTCAAGACATTTTTTTCCAAACTTGAGTAGAAAACGAGCATTTGGGTTGTTCGTGCTAGTTTAAATTTCATATTAAGTGATATTTTACAATCGATTTCAAATGTTTTAAATCCGAAGTTTTTATCTGCTTCAAAATTTAAATAGCATTGAATATTATCCTTTGTAAGTGAGACGAAAACTTGTTCCTGGGATGTTCTAGCGAATAATGCGATCTGCTGGTCAGTGAATCCCGACAGAGTGAATGTCAATTCTTTAATTCGAATATTAAGAACCGTTGTTACTTCAATCGGTTCTTTCAATAAAGAAGTTCTCAATTGTCCTTTGAAGGTGTTGATTCCGAAAATATTTTTCTTCGCTTCAATTTTCAAACCGGTCTTAAAGTCTTTAATCGTTTCCAGATCTGTGTTGAACAATAAAAGATTGTCTTTCTTCTGGAACTGAGAATCCCATACGATTATCTTTTGATTATCTTTTATTACTTTCAATGCAACAGTTTTCTCGTCGGTTTCCAACATGTTAATCTTGAAATCAAGGGACAGTTTCTTTAAGTTTTCGTAAGATGTTTCCAGTTCAAATAATGATTCTGATTTCTGTTGGAAGGGGATATGGAGTCGGATCTTTAAAGTTTGAGTTTTCGAGAGAACGATTTCTAGGTTTTCTTTGAGAACGCTTTTGTGATATTGATGAACGAACTTAAAAGACCTTGCTTGAATAAAATAGGAATTATCAGCTCTTTGACCGACAATCGAAGATTGGATTTTCCAGTAGTTTAATTGACTCCATTCGAGGTCGTTTTCTATTTTCAACAAACTTCCTTGCGTTTTAACTATTATCTGACATTTGTGAGTCAATTGCGTGTAAAATTCATTCTGCTTTTGTTTGAGTGCTAAAGTAACTTCTTGTAAAATTAGGAAAGAGGTTTCAAGTTTGACTTCCATCTTTGAATCTGAACTTGAATCTAAATCCGTTGAAAGTTTAATAAATCTTTCATCACAGAAAAGTTTGAAATCGAGTGTGAATTTCGACGGTCTCAATTTGTATTCCAATCCGATTTTATGATTTCGCATTTTAAAGAAATTCGTTTTAAATTCGGATTCAAACAATAAATATTTCCATTTAACCTTTTCCAATTTGTTTTCAATATCGAATTTCCGATCTCCGACAGAAACTTTCAACTGACTCAAATGCTTCAGTGCATCCTTTCCACCTTCATAGTTAAATTTCAATTTTATTTGTAAGGCCTTGTCAACTGGAAACGTTTGAAAATCAAAAGCAATGGTTTTGTAATCTTTAAGGTTAATTTGTATTTCAGATTTCAGGAAAGAAGTTGTGTCAAGAATGAGTTTATGTAGTCCATTTTTATTTGAATAGGAAAGGCTTATTTTTTCATTGGTTTTCGTATCTTTCAAGAGTTTATAGATGATTTTCAATTTACTTTCTTTACTAAATTGTCCGAATATTTCAAATGACTTCAAGAACCAGAGATCACCTTCAAGTTTCCCATGTAAGGAAAGTCCTCCTCTTGACTCGGTTGAGCTGGAAAATTTGATTTTTTTTCCAAATAAATCACAGTCCAACAGGTGTTCATAACCCAAAACATGGTGAACATGTTTAAATTTCAAGTATTTACTGAACGTAAGGTATCTGAAACTGAAGTCAAATTTTATTAATTGCAAATCTCGGCACGTGAATGTGTTTTTCACTTCAAAAATATCATTGATCTTCATATTAGCCAGCATGAACCATGATCCATCCAAATTTACACTCTTCTCAATATGAAAATTGAAGTTCTTCAGTTCTTCAAACATTGATTCAAGGGAAACTTGAAGCTTCGATGTTCTGGTAGTCACTGTTCCAATGTAATCGAAATTCAAAAGAGTTTTAAGTTCTGAGCGGGTTTTGGATTGAATCTGTAGGTAATCTATTCCGTTAAAAATCATATCGACTTTCGTTTCAATTTCTTTATGTGTAGTATAATCAGAATAGAATTTTGACGTGAACCTAACTTCCGACAACCCATTTGGTTTTTTCAAATATGAACCTTCATTTTCAAGTTTCATTAACAATTTCTCACCAATCTTTATCCAAGTTTGATCTTGACTAACTTTTTGACCTGGATTAAATTTACGCTCCAATTCAATAGTTTTGAATTCGGAATTCGATACGAACATTTTTAGGGTGACTATTTTTTCTTTGATTAGCAAATTGTGTGAATAGAGTATGGCCGTGTCTTGGCTAACAGAAAACTGATTTTGAATGTTCGGAAAGTTACCACTCTTTTCATAATTGATATTGCTCGCTATTTTCATTGATCGACCGTCCAAGACAGAAGCGACTCCATTGAATTCCGTTTTGAAAAGTCCTGGTTCCATTTCATAAAAGCCTTTGATAGTCGATTTGACAATGTTCTTGAAATTGTGAAGTAATTGAACATCGCTGGTAAACTGGCCATCACGATTTTCCATTACCCAATTCGCTTTCATTTGTTTTACATTTTCAATTGTGGAATACAGAATAACGTCTCCTTTAGTATTTAGTTGGTAATTTTCCAAAGAATACGAAACATCACTGTTTAATTTCAAATACTGACTTTTCATCCAAGTGACATCAAACTGACTTTTGAAAGTGACAGAGTTATCCTTGTGCAGTATCGACATCTTGAAAGGTGGATAAATTCCACTTACTACTTCAATGCTACTTAAGATGTCGCGATTGTTTCCTTCGCTGTTATTTATTGCTTCAAAATTGATCATATATCGTCGGGTGGGACCGATTTCCAAAACCGAATTCGTGTTGATTGAAGTCGATGTGTACATGTGTTTGGTTTGGAAAAACAGCAAGTTAAAACCCTGAAACGGAGTAACTATTTTAAAGCTCACAGTGAAATCGTTTGAACTTCGAGGTTGTAAGACCATATCCAGTAAAATCTTTTTATTCGATCCCCATTTGATTTCCAAATCAACTTTTCTGTATCTAAGTTGTCCAACGGCATTTAAACCGAAATGAATTTGCTCAAAATCAGGAAATGGGGTTTTGATCGTCACAGATCCAGTAAGTCCTTTCTGGGTCCAACTGTTGTCGAATTCATACATGGTGTTTACAGAAATTCTACGGTTTTTATTCCATGTCAGATCTATTTGGGCTTGCATTTCCGTGTATTTGAATTCAGATTTCATCCCAATGGAATGACTATTTCCCGGATATCGAAGAGCAAATCTGACGTTACTGTTATACAATCTATGACTCGGATTTTTATGCATAGCATGAATGTCGAATTCTATCGGTTCATTATTATCATTTTTCGAATTCAGATCTAGATTAAAGTACGTTTGATATTCCTCCGGATTGCAAGTAAACACGAATTTAGACTTGATACTATTTTCGATTCTTGTGATCTCAATATCGTATTTGAAAACCGAGGTAATTTCAGACCCCGTTAATTGTAAAAGATTTTTTGGTAAAAAGGAAAATTGTGTATTAACGGAATATCGGTGTATAGTATCGGGAATATCAAGACTACTTTGGATGGTTGCTTTTGCTAAGTCTACCAGATTTATTCTAAATTTGACATTCATTTTCTTTGGGACGCCTTCAATACGGGGCATATCAATGGAAATCGAGGAATCGTGTTCCAGGGAAGAAATTTGTGTTTGGACTCCGTTTATTTTCATATCGTACATGTTGTATTTACTTTCCAAAATGTATTTATATTTGTTAACGTCTATTTCTTTTAGAGTCCATTTGATGTTCAAGTTGTTGTTCGGCAGTGAGAATGTCGCTTCTAAATCAGTGTCCTTTAAATAAAGTTTCGGTTGTAAGTAATTTATTTTCAAGTTAACCGCAGACTGTTGGTTTTTGTCGAGTGCCAGAGAAAGTTTAAACATTCGCTTGTTTACTTCACTATTATAACGACCCTCATAATTTATGTTCTTTGATGGAAATTTAAAAGTCAAACTACCTTCAGCCAAATGAGTTATGGCTTCCTTCCATTTGTGGCCTCCATATAAATCCAACTCAAGTTTCTCTTCTAAAGATTTTCCATTTTTATTATCCGTTGTAGTGAAACTGAATTTTAAACCCGTTCTGATATGTTTATCAGATAATTCGTTTGTGGTTTCCAATTTTACAAAATTTTCCGAATTTTTTCCATAATGGATCGTTGTTTTAAGCAGATATTTGTTGAGGTTTTTCGAACTTTTATCTTCGGTTTTGTGACGAAAGTTGATGATGAATTCATCTTTTATTTTATCTTTTGGCTTGTGGTTGAGTTTAATGTCCCATCGATGTCCATAGTAATTTTCAGTGATCCGTCCAGAAACTTTTCCATTCCCAATGAAGGAATTATAAAAGCCTGACATTTGATATTCATTAAATGGTGAAAGTTCTCTCTCTGGATTTAGTTTTGAGACTTCTAATTTTAATTTTGTATCATCTTTCATGAGACCACTCAAATCATAGGAGAAAGACTTTAGACGATCGGTTGAAACATAGTTCCATTTGGTTCTAATTGGTGTAAAGGTCCAAGCTGATATTTCGATTTCACCGTTCACTCCACTTTTTTTCGATGAGAAAAATTTGAAATTTTCAAATTTTACATTCAAAATATTTTGACAATTCATTTGCAAATTAACCCCAATCCGTTTTTCGTTTTCCAAAAGCTTAAAGGTTGTCGTCATTGAATAAGAATTCCAGGGAGTAGTCATTTCCAATTTCACCAGTTTTTCTTTATAATCAAGGACATACTCCGCGAAAAATCTCCGATTAAAATATTTGGAATTAGGAGTGTCAAATTCGAATTTTATAAATCGACTTCTTAGTATTTGACCCGACTCAGATAGGAATGGAACAGTTTTGGCAGATCCTTGAATGATATAACCGGTTTGATCATCTTCCTTTTTAATAAAAAGATCTGCTGAAAACGGTCCATAAAAAAGTGCGTTTTTGTGATATGATGGATCCATATATTTTACCGTTCCACAAAATCTTACTCCGAGAATTCTAACAGTTTCATCAGAAGAACACAGACTGCTTTCTTTTATTTTATCAATCAGTTGTGAGATTTTGTTGTTTCGATGGACAACATAGGCGTTTCCTTCCACAAACATAATGTCTTGCTTGACCTTTGGAGTATCAAATTTGATAGAAAAAGCTTCATCTTTATTTGCAAAAATCGTTGCTTTAAATTCAGTATTTGTTCCTGATTTCAAGTTTAATCTCATTCCGTATTTTGAGAATGGAGTGTTCAAAACAACATCAGTGTTAAATTCGGAGTTAATGTTTGGAGCGATGTGAGTGTCAATGTTGAAGGTGGTCGGCCAATTCATTAAACTAGTGATATCAAACTGCGATTTGACTTTAATATTGAGGGACAGTGATCCTTGTAACTTGAATTCTAAGGGGAAACCCATCAATGTCGGTAAAACAACAGCTTTATCAATCAGTTGCAGATTTTTGTTAATTTCCAAAGATTTTTCTTGATTCCAATTCATGATCTCTTGTAAAATGTTGTATTTCTTTACTGAACCAATTGAACCACGTAGCAATTCTATAAAAGAAATCTGTTGTCCATAAAGTTTGATGTTCATGCTTCCACTGATTTCATTTAGCAGTTTAATTAAAGCGAGATTGTCGTCGTTGCTCGCCTGCTTTTTCAGATACCCTTCAGGACCAATCAATTTGTACAAAAGATCTTCAAGACCCTCTAATCGAGCTGACATTTCAATGAAGTTAGTTGGTCGGTTTAAAATCAAAGTTGTTGTATTCAATGAAACCGATCGAGGAATGAACGATTTTTCGGAAAAAATCACATTCGAATCAAACGTCATTCCGATGTTTTTTAATTTAAATGTTTTTTCGATATTTCTTGAAAATTTGAGTTTACTGATATCGAATTCTTTTTTCAGTTCCACGTTATTCAATAATTCTTTAATGTTTTTCTTTAAGGAATCACTGGACTCTTTGATGTTTGTTAAATGTGTCCAGATAAAAGAACCAACCTGATTGACCTTTTCTTTCGCTAGAATTTCTCGGACCTTGAAAAGAGTGTTGATGTCTGAGCAACCCATTACCGTCAGATAGGCATTTATTCTCAATTCCGAGTCATTTTCATTGTTTTCGAGTATTTCCAAAGCAAATTTGCGCTAAAAATTAGATCAAAATTTAGTCTTTATAATATATTTAAACGAGAAATAACTTACATCTTTCTGACAATCCATATGTTTCATGGCTTCCAAGGCACTGACTCTTACTGATTGTGGATTTATCGTTGTGGAAACACAACTCTTGAGAACTGTAACTACTTCATTCGTATATAATTTAAGATTTTCCAGTGCTTTCAGGGAAATATGAATTTTTGAGAGGTCCGTGTCTTTGGTCAAAGAACAATCTTTGTTGAGATTTTGTAAAAATCTCGAAACGATGGTTTTGATAGTTGGATCTGACAGACAAGTTTTGTAATTATTTTTGCAATAGAGATGTGTTATAGCACTGATTCCTAAATACATTGGCGTTGTTGGATTTTCGACTGAGATCAGTGATTCAAGATCTTTAAGCATTTCAATAGTTGGAGTTTGTTGCATAAATGATAGAGATGTTAACCAGACATTTTGATCAAATAGAGATATTTGGTTCGTTTTAATTAAATCAACCATTACCGAGACCGATGCTGGAGTGTTAACAAATCCAACAGCGTCAAAGAAAATTAACCTACAAAGATCCATTAAATTATATACAAACTGATGTTAGTATGTTTATTACTTGACTTCGGACGTTTTTTTGGGGCAAATCTCATTCTTTGAGACATCGAGATAGATCTCTTTGAATTCTTTGGATGTCAATTCTTTCAACTGGTTCACTAATTTCATGAACAGTTCTGGAATGCTTGAAGGTGCGCTGTTCGCACAAATTTGTTTCAGTGTTTCTCGAACTGAAGTGTACGGAGCTTCATCCGACAACATTTCATCATAGTTCTGTTCTATTCCGGTTTCGATCATATTTTTATCTATTGAACAGTTCATTTAATAAAGCAAAAACTGGAAAAGATTGTAGTCTTACTGTCAAAATTTTTATCAGTTGATTCGATTTGTTGTTCCTTTTGTAAAGAAGATGTTATTTCAACTACAACTCGATGACCATTTTGTTTCAAGGGATTCATTCGATATTCTTCTTTGCATTTCACGGATTCTAGTTTTTCTTGGTTTTGATAAAAGTAGTTGCAAGTAACTTGAGACAAGTCGAACGCCGTAACTTGGGCCAGATCGGTGAAGATTGACTGGGGCATTTTTTTGTTTTCACAGGTCTTTATGTCGTATCTGAATGAAATCATTTCTGGCTTATTTGATGTACGTGTTTCCGGAATAATGAGACATCGTCCATGACTGGTGGTCTAGTTATAAAATAATTAATTTTCTGCTTAATGAATACAAATAGCTTACAAAAACGAAAATATATCTATCATAATAAAATAAGAAAATATAGGTTCGTGTTCTGATCTCATTTATTAATTTACATGTTATAGGCGTGATACCACATACTGTTGGCAGGATTTCGGGTCATTTATACGAGCTGACCTGGAAAGCATAATCGAATAAGTAGTGTGAGATTGTAATATTGGTAGTTCAATAATTGAAGACGAAGAACAGGGTGGGCAAAATTTGGACAATGAACGTAATGAATCTATTTCCCCTCAAAATTACTTCCCATATGTTTCCCTGTGCTCCGCGTTTATTTATTTTACTCGAGATTGATTGGTCTCGACGCTCCAAAGAAGTCTGGAGCACTTTACTCTCCGGAACTCGATCTTTGTGATTGGTTTCTTTGGAGTTATGTCAAAGACAATGTCTACCTTGATCGGCCGGAAATTCTTAATGAATTGAAGATCGCTATTTTTTCAAAGATTCAGCAGATCAAACTTGAAATACTGGTAAAAGTCATTGACCGGTTTGAAAAACGCTTTCGAAACGTCATTGCATCAAAAGGAATGTACTCCGAGAAGCTTTAATACTACAATTATAATATTTTAGATGCACGTTTTCTTTTAAAATAGCTTTGGATAAATTAATTTAATTTTTTTATGTTGAAAAATTACGTGGAGAAATTATTGTGTTTAGAATTTATATCACAATTATGATCGAATTTTTAAAAGTGTATTTATTAATTTACATATTATAGGCGTAAGTAATAAAATAAAATTAGCAAAAAACGGTTAGAACTGTGGAAAAGCAATCTACATTTTAATGAATGCTTTCAGGGTCTGATAATTTGGAGACAACCGTATAATAATATATGTAATAGTAATAATGATAAGAATATAATTAATAATAATAATAAAAATACTAAAAATAATACTTATACTAAAATTAATATTTTTATTATTTAATTATAATTAAGAAATTAAACAATTAAATTCCCTACTCGATATTCATGAATTGGCGTCTGACGTCCTTGATTTGCCAAAGTATCAATGAGGACCTTCTTGATATTTTCTGACCAGACAGGTTCGTTTTTATCCATGCAAATCGTTTGTACATTCTTGTCTTCTCTTCTAAACAGGACGTCATATTGTTCAAGAACGGTTTTAATTTTTCCGCTATTTGGTGATTCTTGATATTTTTCTCCTTCTTTTGTCATTTTGTCGAAGACTTGCACATTGGACATCTGAAGAAAATGGAATTTATTTATTATTTATTTACTATATGAGCTTACGGATAGTTTCATTGCACAATTTGATAATCCGGTAATTGTAACTTTTGATTTGATTATGATACTGGTTGAATCATATGATTGACTTGTAGTTTTGATGTTCGATTCACCTTGATATGAATATATGTATTTTTGTCCGGGCTTGAAAAGAGAGTCTTCCGGAGAAGAACATCTTACAGAACAAGGATTTAAATCATTGTTAGTTCTTGCTGTAATAAATACAAATTGAATTAATTTAGGAGAAAAACATCATTATCTCAACCTGCTTGGGCAGTGAAGGACAACAGCATTAACGTTAAGGCTGTGCCGAGGAAATTCATGATTAAATTCCTTTTGCGTAAATTCTGTAATCAAGTGTTTCTTTAGGCACTAGATAAATTTTCAATAAGATAAAACTCCAGATATCACTCAACTATTTATACTATGCGTACGATCTTTTGTTTTAAAATTTTAAGTCCTTGAACTAAACCCACTGACGTCATGGATCATCACTGTATATTATAGATTAAAACGCTGCGGGAAACCATTTTGAACTTTGAATATGACTTTAAGAGACTTTCTCATTGTTCGGGAATGGCATAGGTCAAGTATGTTGAAACTCGAAGTATGAGAAGTATTTACCGAATGCTGGACGGAGCATTTAGACTTTGGTACAATTGAATTCAATTTTAGAAATGTTAATTACAAAATGTTCACAAAGCCGTTAAACTTACGCTATGTTTGTAAATATTTCTGACAAGAAACCGACATGATCAATCTTCAAATTGCATTTCCTGTTCAATTGATTTGATGAAGTATTTTCTTTTTATTCTTTTTAAATTAAAGTATTTTTCTTAATTAAATCATAAAAAATACTTTCAATAGAGTTGAAGAACATGGAGTTTGTACATTGATTTTATGGTCATAGTATGCTATCACCAAGGCTCCTTCACACACGTCACATTGTTCTAAGAATTATTAAACCGTAAATATATGTTTTTAAATTACTATGGAGAGACTTTTTGTCATCTCTGGAGACAAATCCAGGAAAATGATAGTACTATTGCTCAAAACAGTAAAAAAATACAGCTTAAATACTAAAGCATATTTAAGTAATGTTAAAATTCTGTTCAGACAACATGTCATGGTACTCGTAACTCAATAAACATTCTAAACAGAAATACTTTAATCTTGAAAGTCTTTCCATAATCCGGGATACTGGAAAAAATATCGAAAAACATCCTTATGCAGGTTTAGACAGGGTTAGTTTTTGATAGATATTGGAAACTGACCAATTTAACAACTCTTCCCTCCTCTTCAGAACATATCTCTATATTATCTTTTATCTTTATTTTGCGAAATTCAGATTTTTTACTTTAATGTATACTAGTGCGTTTTGAAATGCCATCCATTTTCTGGACAAATTAAAAAAAAAGTTTGCATTTTGACACCATGTATGTGTACAAAAGAAATACCAGGAAATATTTGATATCCTCTGGATACAAAAAATTTAAATCATCTAATTATTTATTGACCATTTGATCGTAGAGCTAACGTATCATCGTGGTTGCTGCTCCTCGCCGCTATCATTCCCTGTTTCGTTTGCCCCGGAAATTTATTAAATTTAGTTACCATTCTCATGTGAAACAAAAAATCGAGCAAGAAAAACCGGACGAAACCCGGCTCCTATCTCATTGTCAGCGGTCCGACAAATTGTTGAACGACCACAATTCCATATTTTTCGTGCCTTGGAGCCATTGATTCTCCAAACAAGCCAATCTTGACGAAATTATGATCCCGGATATGTTCAAAATTTCTATCTTCGTGATACGCCATAATCAATCAAATCTTTTTCGTAAATATTATTCAAAAACAAAGCGAAAATTGTTCAAAAATCTTTATTTCTCATAAAAAAAACTGACATCATTTTTACTCTAATTTTCCAAATCGAACTCTTTTTCTTTTTTCAAACATTCAAGCAAAAACATAATTTTCAGACAATTACAATTTTTCATATTATTAATTTTTACATTAAATAATAAATCTTTTCTTTTTTAAATAATAATAATAATACAAAATTTAAATGAAATATAAATAATAAATTGTCATTATTTTACTACATATACAGCGGATATATATAGATAAAAAGATAGAATTTCAATTAATCTTTTTAACACTTGAAAAATAATCCATTTACAAAATGTCTCAAAACAAACAACCAGATGGAGAAACGGAAGAGAAAAAATATAATTCTCGAACACCATTCAAACATTAATAATATCACATATCTCAGTATTTATGATACATATGATGTCCTAAAAATTAAGCGTTAAGAAAATGAATCAACTAATACATGTCAATCCACATGGTTTTCAAATCACGACCAATAATGCAAATTGATGACTTCAATAGGGTTTCAAAAATTTCTTTGAAACTACCAGGATTAATCTTTCATTTTCCTTCTTTCCATCAGGAATCTGATAATACATTGCTACCCCTAATAAATTCCATCGTTACTTTTAATTGGGAGCCGACCTATTTGTCTAAAAACAAATTTGTGTAAAGACAAATTGACCTAAAACAAAACAATCAACATAACAATAAGTGAAATTAAAATTGTAAAAAATCAGACAAAGAATAGACTGTATTAACCGTTTTCATGCGGCTGTCCTTTTTAAAGGACACTCATATAAATGACAGTAGTCGTGACCTACTACTATATTTTTTCACTTAAACACGATTTTCTGATTAAGCAAGCATTTCTCTTTCTATTGATATCAGTACATCACGTAAACAAGCCCCTATTTCTGCTCCATTTGATGACAAAAAGTTATACTTTATAAAAAAAAGTTCCCATGTTTAAAATCTTGTGAAAATTTCATTAGTAATTGAAAAAAGGTTTTCTGTACAAAAAGTAATTACTTATCAATTAGATAGCAAAATTAAAATAGTAATGATTATTTACGTGTGTTTTAATGACTCAATATTTATCACTTCTTTAAGTGTCCTTTAAAAAGGACAGCCGCATTATTGATAGTGTCTATCTTTTTTTTAGTGTCTATCTATCTACATTTTTGCTTCTTTTCATTTTA
>MQRK01197965.1:464-21675 GCA_001938485.1 Girardia tigrina
TGATATTTTTTCACATTTATTTTTCAACAAATAATACTATTATTACGTCAACAATTATTACGTCAGCGTTAGTGAAGCAGGCAGTGAGTGACTTGGGCTTTTATAATATAGATGTTTCTAATATTCATTAGATGATATTTGTATTTATAACAGAATTAATGGTTTCCACTTTCCCTGTCACGCTTGGAAGGCTTTACGTTAAGCAGACGTTTCTTGTGAGGTGGGAAAAATTATTTATACATGCACATATATCCCATGTAATAATTTACAAAAATTATATCGCTCCTAGAGATCTTAAAATTATTATTATAGAATAATCGTTTATATCGTCGCTATATTCTCTAATACTTTGTTCTGAAGTAGAATTGACTTCCTTGTGTTAGTTCTTCAATTATTACACGAAAAAACTATCACTAACGTCCGTTGCCTATTTGAAAAGTCTGTAACATACAATTCATACAAATCAATTAAACCTAAGTACGAATGTTTTCATAAAAATTGTCCAAAGGAGGATCAAATTTTGATTCAAATAAAAATCTTAAACCATTTGTAAATTCTCTTAATAAACGAACTAACGAGTCGAGGTTTCGGTGACCTCCTATAAAAGTATTCAGTGGACAAATTGATGTTGATTAGATAAGTAAACTTTTCAAAATTGAAAAAAACCCTTTGAGTTAAAATTAATCTCATATTACTTGTTTATTTATTAACTTTTTACTTTCATATACCATCGTCCGTAGAATTACAATAAGTAAATCTGTCAGCATTGTACATCAAAAGCTGTTGTACGAGTTCCATTGGAATAAAATAAAAAGCTGCATGAAAACTAATTAATCTTTCAATGAAAAGTAATGATGACTGTAAAGAACACAAATTCGTCTAATAAAATATATTTAAATTAAATATTGATTGGGTACAATAACACTTTAAACTTGGAAATCTTCGCCTTTTATATGAAGGCAATATTATATAATATTATATAATATGCCCCGGGTCAGTTGATGCAATTGAAATTTACCTTGCAATTGCACATTCCGGTGATGTCATGACATATGAAATCACCGGAATTGAACTCTAGTGATGTCATGAGATTTGACATCATTGGAGTTCCATATTACTGAATGTGGTGAGGAATGACATCACCACAATGACAACTAATATTTCACTGTTTGGGATACATCCTTCTGGATATTGACAAGAACGTTTAGGAATAGAGTCAATAATGATATATAGCTTAGTTAGAACCAGACAAAATAAAACTTGGTTCCTTATCGATTATTAAAATTCTAATTTTCTTTATTAAACATTAATTTGTCAAAGATGATAGTTTTAATTAAATAATAATTGATGAATTAAGAAAAAACACTTGAGTGCATGATGAGTTAGTAATTTCTTGTAATATCAGAGGAAATTGAAATAAGTAAACTTTATTTAAAACAAAATTATGTTTCTTTACATAACAATATGAAAAAAATATTAGTTTAAAAACATTTTAATATTAAACTAATATTCGTTTATTAAAATTTAAATGTATTTCCACACCAACATAAGATTCGTCTCTAATCTAATCTTCATCCTTGACACAGTGTTCTAAATACTTCGGTTTTTTCCGAATGTGTCCCCCTATGATTTGATTTAGGTCATCGGTTTCGGAAGATACATCGGTAAGATTCGGTTTAATCGTCTGTTTGGTCAACTCTTCCTTTTTATACCTCACTTTCATATTTAGAGAATCGTGAACCATCAAACTCAATTAAATATTTGCAATAAGAAAGCTTCTCCATAACTATGCCTTTTGTAATTAAGATCGGTTTAACCGAGACCAGTTGATAGACTCAATATGTTATTTCTTTACATTTTACATCAACATCATTTCTAACCATAATCTCTTTACATTTTTGACATTTATACTTATAGATCATACAAGTCGGAGGTTCTTTATTTTCTGCTAGTGTATTATTATATTAAAGTATTATTGTACTAGTGTATTAAAACTTCTTCTATCGTTATTTCTGATTGCGCTGCTATTCTCTTAATTTTTCTATGGTTTCTTTCTACAATACTGTTATTTTTCCACCTACCTGCCAGCTAAAATAATCGTTAGCGTAAAATGCAGTATAATTTTTGACAATCAATTTAGAAGGAGCTCCTTGTTCAAAAAATATTGCATTTACTGCATGTATAATAAAATTCCATTATCTGTCACTTGGATATTTTTCTCTTTAAAAAGAAATATCCTTCTTTTCATACCCTGGTTAAATTTTTCTTGGACAACTATCATCGTAGTGCACACATAGGCTTTTTTCAGGATCTTAAGTATCCTAAGTAACTCATCAGCCTTGTTCGAATTGCTAGATATAAATTCTATTTTCAACGTTATTTTAAATTCATCGAATATTTCTTTTATGATGGAAAAACGACGTACAACAAGTACTTAACAAAAACACTTGACAATCTTGAAGTTTGAGCTTTCAGTGCACGGACACGCTTCGGGTTTGCTGCTAATAATGACAAATCTTGATCCACAATTCCATGAGCTTGTAAAGCCTTAGTTGTTGAAATATGTTAAAAGCAATTTGGATGTGGACTGTTGAAACTCCCTCTAACCTTTGTGTTTTCCAGCCGGAATAATAATACTTCTCTCTGGATTACTCCTTAATCACTCACATCGGTGTTACTGAAAATTACAGGCATATTATATATGGGTATTATATACATATTATATACATATTTTATCGTCGTTAAAGTATTCTTGGCTAAAGAACTGATTCCAGTCTACGAAGCAGTGGATGGGAAGATCACCAACTTCGAAGAACGAATAAAATTGCCTTTCCAGAGACCATCATCTCTCATCCAAGATTTTATGAATCTCTACAACTACGAAAAGGGAAGGGATGCGGCTCCTGTTTTTATCCAATAGATCAAAAATATGGTAGACAAATTACTCACACATCGATGGAATAAAGAAGAATTAACTTCTTACTTCCTGGTGTATTCAGTCAAAAATAACGACACAAAGAAAGAATTGAAGGTGCGAGATACGACTTCAACAGGTAAAATTAAAGATATTATTAAAAAGATGGATTTCGTTCTAGAAGAAAATGATGTCGCTGCGGTAAATCGAAAGGAAACGTTTGCAGAAATGATTAAAAGAAAAAGAAATTTTCAAAACAACTCAGTACAATGCCACACAGAAAATAGAAGAAATTTCGATCAGCAATACTCACAATCGAGATTCGCAGTCGATAGAAGAGACCTCATTTGCTACGAATGCAACGCGAAAGGGCACATTCGAAGGAACTACCCTCAGAAGAGAGGAGTTTGTTGCTTCGCGTGTAAAGAAGAAGGACACGTGAGGAATGAATGTCCGAACGTCTCGTGCTCTTACTGTAAAAAGCGTGGACATTTGTGATTCCAGTGCAGAGAAAGACGACGAGAAGAGACCAGTTTCGGTAGCAGAAATAATCGAGTAGCAGCTATATATGAAGAGTCAATTCAATCAGATCAGGAATGCGAATTTTAAACAGACAAAATTTGGTTTAAATATTGTGATAAATCACGGGAAAATTAAAAATTTTGTGTGTTAATAAAGTTTACTAGAAGTGACGTTTTATATAATCTTATAATGCTTATTACCAGAAAATATTTAAAACTCTTTTTTAGTTATAAGCTAGTACTTTAGTAAAAATTAAAAACATTTATTTAGCGTTTTTTTGATAAAAAAGTTTTTTAATCTTACTAAGATAGAAAATAATTTATAAAAGTAATTTTTCATAAAAAATGTGAAAACCATTTTAAACACACCAGTAATCCCGGGATTTATGGTCAATAATCCCTGGATTTCGGGACACCCATTTGGGTCCGGGATCCCGGAATCCCAGGATTGGGATTCGACAATATTCAACATCTCGCTGCACCCTAGCTTGTATAAAATGAAAATTTTGGCATTAAATCAATTGATAAAAAATCGAATTGCATTATCGATTTTTTAATAAAAATATTTTTTTATTTTTAACAAAACTCTTTTTGATCATTAAATAATAAATAATTTATAAAATTATTTTCATACTAGAACAACCTTTTTTTAAAGAAATCTTTTATAAATGTAATATGACCATTTGATCATGCGTTAAGCAAAACAAGTCTACTTTATAAGTTAATTTACAGTTTTTGAATTTGATTCAAAAACTGAAGAAGTTGAAAGAGATAAGATTGATAAGTTTGTCTCCTACGAAAAGGTCTCAAATCACAAAATGTTATATCAATATGAACTCTCAATTCAGATTTCAAATCAAATATTACTACTGTTTTTCAAATATAATCTTAATTTGTAAATATTTGCTTTGAAAGCAACATTCACAAATCAATACATCATCTTACATTAGACTACTTCCTTATTATATATTTGTCTACATGCTACTTGTCTTATTTATCTTTAGCTTATTGATCATCTTTATCAGCTGAGAGTTTCAAGATAAATAGACTCTAAATCTAGCCAAAACTAAAACAGTTATATGTTTAAAACATTTTTAATTTCATACTTTAGAAAATTAATAATTTGAAAGTTTATTAATATTCGATTTAAGCAATAAATTAATTTTATTTATTTTTTCAGAAAAAAATATTAAAAATTTATAATATTAATATTAAATAATTAAATAAATTCAATTTTCATAAAATTTTTAATTAAGATATTTTTTTGCCATTATTACCGAATAATACTTTATTAAAATATAATATTTATAATAAAATTTTTCATTTACGTTAATCTACTTTTAAAAATATACCTTAAAATATTATAAATTTCTAAAAAATTTTCTCTCACTTTTTCATCATGAATCTTCAATTCTTTACTTCAAAATCTGGAAATCCGATTGTTGCGTATGCAGGCTATTCTTATCGCTTGGATTAAAGGCTGTTTTTTTATCGGAACCAATCAATTTGGAAAAAATAAAAGAAACATCAAATCTTCCAGATCTCTATTCAAACAATGATGAAATTAGAACCATTCTGAAATCAATAATGGCTATAGCGTTTGTTCCTATGGATCATGTTATCACTGCATTTTTGGTTTTACTTGATCTTTCTAATGATTATCCAGAACTCGATGATGTCTTTGTATATTTTGAGGATACATATATTGGCCGTGCTCGTGGAGAACGAGGATTACGTCCTCGATATTCAATTCAGTGTTGGAATGTATATTATGGTAACATATTACGAACGGAACATTACTTAGAATTGTAATCAATTAAGTTTAATTTAATTAAATTAATTAATTAATTTAATCAATTGTAATTAATTAGAATTGTATTCCAATTAAGATAAAAAAAATTATAATGGTAGTAAAAATTTATATTTGGTGCCTTGCAACTTGTGAATGACGAGAATGCATTAGTTTGGTATGAAATTTATTGGAAAAATTATGAACAATGAAATTTTTTGATATTTTTGCTCGATTTTTATTCTTTCCGATGGAAAATGTATAAATATTTTGTATATAGTCGTTATTATGATTATTTGTCAATTTCTTAAATAGAAAAGTTGAACCTCCAATGACAGTCTAGTATTTTTGACTAGTTTTTGTAAATCTGTAGAAAGACATGATTTATCTCGATGTTATTTTTAAAACTTGTATTAAAATAGTCGATTTTAAATATTGGAAAATTGTTTTTGTTTATTCGCAGTAAATAAAGATATTAGGCGCAATTTGTGTTTTGAATTTATGAGACTCCATTAGTTTTTTTGTGGATAAAGATGACTTCAAAATTTGTTTGGTTTAAAACAATAATATATGGTCGCGTTATTTCTCATCTACCACTCACAAACAATGCAATAGAAAATTGGCATAGTGCGTTTCAAAATTCTATCGCTTGCAATCACCCAACTGTTTATAATTTGATAAATTAATTTCGTACTGAACAAGATTTTGTTAGAATTAAAAAATTCCCACAATTCTCCTCGCAAATTTATGCCAAAGTAAGTGAGAAGATTGAACGTGTCGTTGAGCAATACATTAATTTACCAATATTGGATTATCTTAGAGGCGTTGATCATAATTTAAACTTTTTGGATTAAAGTATATATTTACTATTCCATTATTTTAATATATCAGTTTAATATTTTTGTATCTTTCTTCTATTTACACATCACATTTTTTGGTGTGTTATTCATTTGTTCTAGAATGTTATTTGAATTTTTTTAAATTAGGAATTTACTAATTTTTCGTATGTTCTTTTTTTATTTTTTATATTAAAAAGAATAATTAAATGTCACGTCGATCTGAAATTTTCTATCCATTTATGTTTTAAAATTAAACCCGTGTATGATTCATTGTTTTATCATAACATAATTAAAAATTTTTATTCATATTTTAGATGACATTGTTCACTTATTGACAATTTTGTTGTAAATTTTCCGCGGTAAAGTCGTCCGTGGTAAAGTCGCCGCGGTAAAGGTGCCGTGGTAAAGTCGTCCGCGGTAAAGTCGCCGCGGTAAAGTCGGCGTACCATAAAATACAACTCACTCTAAAATATACAAATTTAGACTAACTTTTGTCATTTTCCTGTACAAAATACGCAGACAAGTAATCAAAAAACTTTTATGGACACCAATATCAATCTAAACAAATCCTGGTTGAAAAGGTCAAATTCACATTGAATAAACATCAAAAAACCGATTTTTCAACATTCAAAATCACTTAAGTAAGTTTTACTTTAATAAATTAATTAATTTGTGAGGAATATTTTAATTTGTTTGAATGTGTAAATATAGTGATGCTGTATGTTGATTTAAGTATGTTGAATTTAGAATGGTGATTCTCCCACCCAGGTGGAAATTGGTATTTGTTGTATATTTATAATGATTGATTATTTGAACAATTTTTTTAAATCTTTCCAAAATATTTATTACTTTTTAATTTCCAAAAATATTTATTAAAATTAATAATTTGAACCATTTCATTATCAGAACTCTAAATAAATAAACATATTTTACCAAATTGTAAAAAAGACTTTAAGTTTAAATTTCATTCTATTAAAATTTATAGAGATACAAATATATTTAAAATATTTATATTTGATTTAATTGCAAATTTTAAAAATAATTATCATTATCATGTTGTTATTGTTATTTTAATTAAAAGATAATTTTATAAGTTTAGAAAATTTTAAAGAATAGCTTTCATAATATATTTTAAATTTTTACTCTCGAGATCTATTTTATTTAAGTCTTATATCGATTGTTGGAATAATCAATTACCGTAAGTACAAAAAAATATATCAATTTTCATCTGGGTGGAAGAATCACTATTCTAAATTCAACATACTCGAATCAACATAAAGCATTCACACATTCACAAATCCATACAATTTAAAATATTCTTCACAATATATTATAAAAAATTCAACATACTCGAATCAACATACAGCATTCACACATTCACAAATCCATACAATTTAAAATATTCTTCACAATATATTATAAAACCTTTTTTATTTCCAATTCCCTAGAGGTTTCCTCTCACCTCCAGAATCCGCATAACGAATGGCTCTGAGGCTGGAATAAAAAAACCAAACGATCCCAACATACATATTTATGAAATAATTATATGTATTTAAGAAACTTTATTGTAAAGTAAAGATAAATGAACAAGATAAGTTCGAACATGATATTTAGATAAATATCCTCCAATTTCGTGCCCGAAAACCTCGATACCTAATTACAATATCAAAGACAGACAGTGGGTGGAGCTTCCTTTGAGAGTATCAATTAGCAATGTTTCAGTAAATCCTCACGGGAGCAACTATCATCAAATATACTTTTCATCCTTTTCCAAATCGCAGATTAGAGTCAAGATTTTATCATTACATGTACTCGATTTTCAAGTTAATTTTATACTATATATTATACATTAAATTTCTTAATTTTTGGAAATCTGAATGAACTTTGATACTTTTGTTACTAAGTTTTTTATTTTCAAATATTAACATTTAATTTAAGTAAAATTTGAGAACCGAGCAATTTGCATAAAACAAATTGGTTAAAAATATTTTGATAACAATTTGGTTTAATTGCAAATATTGGTCTAAAGGCAAATTAGTCTAAAATAAATTGATCTAAAATATTAGGTTTGGGAAAAAGTAATCCATTATTTTAGTCCATTATTTTAATTCATTATTTATCGATCAAACAATTTCAAATTTATGCTCTTTGTCAAGGTAACATTTACAGTAATTTCACAAAAAAATTTTTTGCTTTTTTTTATTCATTTCTGAGTTACAGGGTGTTGGAAGTCAATGGATAAGATATGTTTAAATGGAAGTCAATAAAAAAGAATTCGGTACATTTTACAGTTTTTATTCGATAAAGGAGAAAATGTAAGCCAGGCTGCTGTTATTGTGAATGGTATTTATGGTGCCAATACTGTAACAGATAATTACACGCAATTTTGGTTTCGTCGATTCCGTGGAGGCATTTTTGATGTTAAAGATGCACCTCACACAGACAAGCCTATCGTTGAAAATGTCGATAAAATCTCGACAATGATCGAAGTTGACCGGCATGTTAGGAGTCGTAGCATCGCACAGTAGCTGAATATCGACCAAAAAACGGTTTTAAACCATTTTGGCAAAGCAGGATTCAAAAAGAAACTTGATGTTTGGGTTCCACACCAATTAACACCAAAAAACATGATAGATCGAATTTCCATCTGCGAAGCCTTGGCCAAACGAAATGAAATCGACCTATTTCTTAAACGGATGGTTACTGGGGATGAGAAATGGGTCACATACGACAATATTGTACGAAAATGATCGTGGTCAAAGCACGGTGAAGCACCTCAATCGGTCGCCAAACCGGGACTAACGGCAAGGAAGGTTGTACTATGTATTTGGTGGGACTGGAAAGGAATCATTTATTATGAGTTGCTTCCGTATGGCCAAACACTAAATTCAGATCTGTACTGTCAACAACTGGACCGTTTAAAAATAGCAATTTATAAGAAACGACCAGAATTGGACAACAGAAGAGGTGTTGTGTTCCGACACGACAATGCCAGACCACATACGTCTGTAGTGATTCGCCAGAAACTCAGGGAGCTTGGTTGGGAAGTTTTAATGCATCCACTATATCCACCATATAGTCCGGACCTGGCACCAAGCGATTACCACCTTTTTCTCGCATTGCAAAATTTCCTTAGTGATAAGAAATTTGGATCAACAGAAGATTGTGAAAATCGATTACTACAGTTTTTCGCCAATAAGGACCAAGACTTCTACGAGAGAGGCATTATGAAGCTACCTATAAAATGGCAACTAATTATACAACAAAACGGTGCATATTTGACTCCAAGAGGACAATCCAAAACATGTTTAATAAAGTTTTGATTTTCTCGCCAAAATAATGGATTTCTTTTTCCACAACCTAATAATATAATAAATCTTAGAAAATCAGTCTTAAATTAACCCTAAAAATAAATCAAATAAAAAATATATGAAAAAATGAAATTTATAAATAAATCCGACAAAGAATTAAATATATAAATATTTCCCATTGTGACAGTCACATTTTGGAATTTGCATTTTCCGGTAATTTCATCCTCCCAAGTCTGAATCAATGTTTTTGATCTCTCTGGATAATCAACATACATTTTTTTCCCTTGAAAATTGCTGTCAATAATTTATAAATTGTTCAATTTTTAGTTCATTTATTGACTGTTGATGTTTTATTTCAATGAAAAATTCCAAATATTGAGATGATTTCAGGATAATTGATAATGAAGGTGCGATTACATATATCAATATTGCTTGGACTAATTTGTTTAAAAGCTTCCATGGTAGTTCCATATGTTTATTTCGAAAGGAGGAGATTGCCATCCTTATCATGGATTTTGTCTTCCAATTTATACATCTTCAAAGTAATCCACTACTTTTTGAGACTTGAATGTTCATATATTATTGTCATTTAATATGCACCCTTTTTCTTCTTAATGGGTAATTATACCACTTAAATATGGCACTCTATACAGAAGAGCTAAAAGACAAACAAAATAATTTACTAATTAAAATGAACTATTTTTTATTTTTATATAACATGCTCATTTTAAAAGGGCATTAATATATGAAGAGAGAAGAAAAAATAAATATACATACAAAAAATACATACACAAACCATAAATACACCAAAAAAATTCGAAGACACTAATATACGTACATAATATTTTTGCATTTTCATTGGACCCTTTTCGTTTTAATAGGGCCATTTAAAATTACAATTAACAAAATTTTTTAATTTTTTTAAGAAATAATTTCAAAATTGAAATAAAAATATGGAAATTTATTACTCGGAAATCATAAGTCCCTCTAAGGAAAACCAAAATAAAGATGTAACACAAGAAAAAAGGAAATTTGATGTCCTTTCCAAATAATAAAAATGACAAGAATTGAATAATTTAATTTGAGGACAGTTAATAAATCTTCATACAACATTCACGAAATATTCCTCACACTATCGTCATTTATAGGCAGAATAAACAAAATCAGACAATAAAAAGCAAATATTTATTAACATTTATTTAATAATAACAGAAATATGTTTCTCTGGCCAAAACATCAAAACGTGGTCTTTTCCTTTACCAAATTCAATGGTATTTTTCGTGATTTCAAGAAATCTAAATACGGCTTGCCAATATCCGGTACCCACAACACAACACTCCAGTCTCTCTAGTGAGTCAAGGTGGATTTCCTGAGGAAATTCCGTCATGATTCTGTATTGATAATTCAGGTACGGTTTTGATACAGCTAAATCCGAGTCGATACTATCGAACTTGTTTATGTAGTCCGTGTTTTTGATGTATTCGTTTTCGTAAACATCGAATTTTTTAAAATCTTAAATACATTTCGAAAAGCAGCCCAGTTCACATGTACAAATTATAAAGAACGAACCATACAGAACGCTTTTGCTTCATTCTCTTAGCATGTTTTCCATTTATATAATTCCAGATTTAATTCGAAATCGATCATCATTAATAATAGAAATAATTGTTCAGAATTTCATTTCTACAATAAATTGAAATTTAAATATGCAATAATGCATATTATTATATATAGAGCCCTTAAAAGTGGCAAAATGCCCTATTAAAAGGAAAACAGGTGTATCAAAAGCAAGAGCGCGAAGATAATACATTTTTGATCCACAAAATTTCTTGAAAGGTTGATTTATTTTAAATCAATTCATCTTAAATGAATTTAATTTTTGGCAAACTTTTTTAGACTAATTAGTTTGGGATCAATTTGTTTCTAGACCAATTTATTTGAGACTAATTGACTTACAGTCGTGAAATTTGGATTCAACAAACATCCTTTTACAATGGTACATCTGTATACAACCACTTCAGCATTCGTTCTTTTGGAATACTGCATGGTTGAACAGGAGGAATTTTGTTAGGTATACAACTTTTGGATGTTATACGAACACATTTTTTGTTCGAATTTTGAATGATATTTTAATTAATTTACTGAAAAAAATTAATTTCATTTAATATCGTATAAACAGCATTCTTCAATTTATATGAAATGTGTATGGATTTAGAATTTAGGTGATGACGATTGATAATAATATAGATTCCTGGTTAATAGTTATGGAATGGCAGGCGCACTAGAAGTAAAAAAATATTTGTATAATTTATTCGGGAAATCCCCAGAAATTAATTACTTTTATAAAATATGATAAATGGAGTTACAGATTGTTAAAAAAAGTGAAAACATTACACTAAAATGGTTAGCATAACTTTGGATTTCCAAAAAATGTGGAACATTCTAAGTTGAAATACGTGTCATCGATATAACTGCTATATATCTAGAATCTAGATTGACGATATCTACAATCGTGAAAAGAAAGGAATTTAAAAGTTTAAACGTTTTTAAGAGTGTTAAATCAGTTTCTAAGCAGTTGTGAAGTGACTAGATTATGTTGAGGAGTAGATTTTGCTTTGGATTACAAAAAAATGTGGTTGTGCTAGCTTATTGTGGTGCTCGACTAATTGAATCATTGAAAATAAGATATGTTAAAAAAACTTGTTTAAATAATATAATATTATGTGTGAAAAATTTGAATTAATAAATGGTAATTTTAACTGGTTTTCGAATTGATTACAATTAACTTTGACGGCATTAATTTATTTCATTACAAAAATAAATTCATTTTATTATTTGTCAGTAGATTCAACATTATTTCTTTCTACGATTTCAAATGTTCAATGGTCACACTAACCGCCGTTCCGAGTGGCGCCGAGCAATTATTTATGAAAAAGCGAAAATGAAACACACTAATTTTATAAAAAATAAAACAAGAACTGTACATGAAAGTGAATAGCTTAATACAAGCCATTTTCGGTTTGCCATATAAAAAATCGAATTGGTATTCAGTGTAAAAGCGGCTCGAAATCTAACATTTGGTCAACTGAACGCATAGTCTAACTTTGGCTTTAGAAATTTTGTGACGATCAATTTTAAACAGAAATAAAAGATGATTCTGACGTTTCTCGTCAAGAGCTTGCAGCTGAACGACGTATATGCGCATGATTATCTTCAAAAAATTAGGAAGTCAAAACAGCTTGAAAAAAAAACAAGACATTTATTTAACAAAAGTTAAAGAATGCCTCGTTTTGTTCAGAGCTCTACGCCTAGATTCAAAACAAAAATGGTCACTTTCTTGAATGCATTGGGACATGAGATATAAATTGATTCTGTCGGATAATTAATGATGCTCCGCAAGAAAGTGAAAGAATCAAGCTAAAACATCAACACCGTTCATCACAAATATTTCAACAGAAAAAAAGTCATGGTTTCTGTTTGATTGTCTACAGCCAAAATGATCAAGTGGATCTTTCTTAATCCTTAATTCCAATACTCTGGGTACAAATATGTTCCACTAAATTACAAAGCTGATCTAGACGCCTGAGAATTAAATTCGCTTGAAATGGATACATTTTTATTTATGATGACGTAGAATTGCGTGGGTTTCGATGTGTTATTAGCACTTTCCAAATAGATTAGTCACTATTGACCAACAAAATAATAAAAACTCAAAAAAACATATTCGTACTTCCTAGAAGAAAAATCGTCTCAAATTTGTTAATCATCTTTTGTGTCCATAAAAATAGTCTCAAGTATTATCGATAAATATTACTTAAGTAATTAAAAAGAATATAAATATATTTTCATATTTTCTTTTTGCATAATATTAAAAGAAGAATATTTCTTCATATTTTTAATGAAAGTAACTCATTCTAAAATAAATTTTTTCAGATTTAAACAGCTTTTACATAGAAATACATGCACTTAATACAAATAATAATAATAAATAAATAAATAATAAAAAATTCAAAAATATTCACAAATTGTTTATTAATTAGAAACATCAATAATTCACAAGAATAAGATAATAATACCAGAAAAATATGTTGTACAAGATAAAACAAAATGGGAATATAAATCTGCTATATCTATCAATGTCCGAGTCGGTCAGCTCCACAGAGAACGGTCGATTTCGTTTAATCATTTTTATTTTATCATGATATCTCATATTTGTTTTATCACTAACCATTGTACCAAAGTCATTTGAAAAAGTGGTCTTATTTAAATTTGATAAATTGACTCTTAAAAACAACTGATCTAGTCGTTCAATCTCTTGATGAATGACTCGTTTTACATCCTGGTTCCATTGTTTAGATTTCCTATTTTGAATCGCTGTACTAGCTAGTATATATTCAATGAGAGCCCCAATAACGAACATTATACATGCAATCATCCAAACATCAATGGCTTTTATGTAACTTACTCTAGGTAGAGTTTTTGTTATTCCAGATGCCTGAGTTAATATTCCTAGCAAAGTTAACAATCCCAGAGTAACTCTAGCAGGGGCAGCATCCACTCGTATCCAAAAATTCAACCATGAAACAACAACTATTAAACTATTAGGAATAAATGTACTAACTAGATATGAACCAAGTTGCCTCTTTAGGGTTATAATAACTTTCAGACAACTATAAGATCCAGTTGCTGTAGTCGATGATTTTGTACAATCCGACGTATTTGCAGTTATTGGAGAACTAAACTCAGGGATTTTCACCGTCTTTCCTATGTTAATTGGTTCATTCTTCTTCCAACGAAACTTTAATTCATTTATGGTATAGCCGTAACTGCCTATATCCATTTCACAATGTTGTGTGTCCATAGGAAACGTTTTCAAATCCATTTGACACGAAAATTGTACAGTAATCTTCTGACTATAAAGGATTTTTCCACTTGGCTGTAAACGCATTAAGTAATTAGATGTTGTCATTTTGTGAATATATCCGGCTTTTCCGTTCCGAAAAAAGAGATCCGGTAACCAAACTTTACTCTTAAGAGCAGGAGTGACAATATTTGAGTTAAAAGCCTTAAAATCGGTTATATCATCCCACCGCAACCGGGAATCTATCCACTCCTGACGCAAATAGAGATCCGTTGAATAGTCCATGTTACTGACATTCACAGAGTTTATTGACACAAGTTTCATGTTTACGACGACCTGGGTCTGATTCGAGTCCAAGGGTAAATCAGTTCTCTCATAATTTTTGAAAATGACATTAAATATTTTATCCCTGATTAAATTAGTCGATTTTAATTGTTCCATTAAAAAGAAAATCAAAATCAAACTGTTGAAAAGTTTTAATTTCATTCTTTCTTGTTTTTCCCTACTGCTCAAACTCAACCCTGTACTCGTTCTATTACACTCAAAGAGAAAAAAACCTATTTCAAATGATATTCAGATTTCTATAACAAATGAATTTGCTAAATTGAGGGAAAAAATATATTGCAGAAAAATACAATCTTGGAAAAATTTTATCCAATCTTAGGAGATCTGAATTTTCAAACAATAATTTACTGGGGAAAATGTCGACAGAATCGATACTAGTAGCTCAACTACGAATAAGTTGCAGCTGCATTTCCCACTGCACGTTTCGTCATACGCATTTTATTTTTTCTATGGATACTCAAGAAGAATATTGCTAACATCAAGCATTACACTTTCAAAATATAAATTATAATATTTACATCCAATCGAAATAGAGTTAATTTATCGATACTCAATTCTCTTGTTTCTTTTGTTGTTTCTTAATGTAATCTTTTCGATGGTTGACTTAGCAAAAACGTAAAAGAATATCTCGTCTTATCACAAAAGATGAACGAAATTGCATTATGAGACAAACAAAATCAAAGTAATTATAAAAAAATATTTTTTAATTTTTTAAAGATTTTTTTTCTGAGGGAAACTTTTTGCATAATAACAAATAAACAAATTTTAATTTTTATGTACATATATATCTAAAAATAATTTAGTGAAAACAATTTTTTAAGAAATTTATTATTAAATATTGTAAAATTTTCAATAATTAATGACAACAAAATCGATCAATAATAATAATTTTATTTTCAAACTAACACTACTTTTTTCTATTATTAAAACAACTCATATTTTCATATCTCACATCCCTTCTTTTTTGATGTTGTTACTGAAACCTAATTGGCATTTTTTTCTCTTTTCAATGTGATTGGAAACCTTCTTACATCTGCTTTTTGATGTGAACCAATGTGACCTTTGACTAAAATACTCAATGGATGATGGACTATATAATATCAGGATTCGGCTTTTACTATTAGATCCATTATTATAAATTATGAACTGTTCTCCGCCTACAGTTGTTGTAAATCTTCCCTGAATAATCATTTCTTCAACCACCTCTTGAAGTGGTGGCAAATGACGATTTCTTTCTAGTCGAAAATTTCTTTTCAATAAACGAACTGATTGAAGATATGGTAGGGCGTTTATTGGGACATCTGAAAATACAATTTTGGATGATTGCACTTGGAGTTTGAGATGTTTCTCTGTCTACTTTTTAATGTTTTCATTTGTTTTAAGAATTATACTTTTAACTATGGAACCAAGATGATCATGATTGGTTTCTTTGATAATATCTCATTCATTCCGCGCAATAAGACGCCCAAGACAACTACATATCAAAAATAAATTTTAGCAAAAATGGATTTGTTTTTGTTTTTATATTCAGGGATGTGGAGTCGGAGTCGGAATCGTGAAACTCGACCCCAACTGCAACTCCGACCAATCCTTTTTAATTAATCCTTTTGAAAATTAGATTTAATTTAGTGTTTTTTTAATTATAATTAAGTTTAAGTATACTCAGGCATATACTGAAAGGATTCGGGGAGGTGTCGCCCTGATCGATGAGCAAGGCACTGAATTTCAATTGAACAGACTTGCATATGCAGATGATCTCTGTATCATCTACTTTGATATTGATCGAGCCTGTAAAAACCTGGATATACTAAGAAGCACATTTCTAGAGTTTGGAGTGACAATAAGTGCTACTAAGACAAAAGTCATGTGCCTTACTGACAAATCAGGCTTTGGAATATCGCAAGTCAAATGTGGTGAGAAGGTCATAGAATAGGTGAAAGAATTCTGTTATCTCTGAAGTATATTGACCACTAGTGGTAGCTGCAACCGGGATATTAGTCAACGAATATGAAATGGAATGCGGAAGCTTAAAGAATTGTAACTTACAATTCAGAGTAACCGCATCCCAATTGTATTGAAGAGAAAACTGATTGAGACTAGTATTTTCCCTGTGGTCTATTATGGTAGGGAGGGCTGGGCAACACCTGAGAAGGACGTTGCACGGTTACAAGCCTTCCATAATTACTGCACGACGACAGCTCTCAAGAAGACCAAACTCGACAGGATCCAGAATAAGAACATAACGATTGGACTGACTGCGGCCAAAGTGATTCTAGCCAAAACACGCATAGTATTCAATGAATACAATTCGCGGAAGGGTTAACTGAGATTCGAAGAGTTCTAAACTCTGAGATCACCTCAGAAAATCATTGAATCAGCGACCGTAAAAAGCAACTGATGAGAGAGCGCATTGCTCGCGATGTGCTCTGGATATTCAACAATCCGGCAGATTTTGCAGAATACAGGGAAAGTCTAAACGAAAGAGGACTTCTCGTCAAGGATGAGGAATTTAAACACCTGATCAAAGGAACTATATCTGAGAGACAGAAAGAGGCAATCGAACACGAGAAAGAATATCCGAACATGCTTCAGCCACGCATTAAAATATTAGCTTACACATTCCATTCTTGCTTTAAAAAATTTGCTGATCAGAAAGAATTCCCAAGACACATTAAGAATGTGCATCTGGCCACGGCGCCGATGGCACAGAAAAGTGGTAGTTCATTCATAATGTACGATGAAGAACTGCCACAAAACTTATAAAACTAATGGATGGATACAACGGCATTTATTAATTGATCATCGAATCCAAGGTAATAGTACTACGAACATCCAAGTAGTTCAATTAGAAGAAACAGAAAGATGTACTGGACCTTTGAACTTGAACGCGGAACATGATATGCCAGTGTCTGTCGGTGTAACTGATGAGGACTGTCGAAGAGTAATCCCTAGTGTGGTGCTAAATTTTTGGCTGGATAACATAACGGATAAGGGAATGTTTCATTGCCCATTTTCTCGTTGCACTAAGTGTGTTTATACAGCCATAAGTCTCCAGAATCACGGAACAAAGGAACATGACTGATCATTTCTCAGACGGGAAGCCGAAGAGTGCCCGTCCATTGAAAGCTCGCACTCTTGCATCTGAAGTCGTTTGAGAGGATCAGAAAACTTTGTATTTGTCAAATGGTTTCTACTCGATACAGAGTCTATAATTCACTAGTCTGTGTGCCAATGTTGAGTATTATTTGTAATACACAGTTAATAGTAACAGTCGGGAGGCTTAATTAAGTTTTATCATTAATTACCAAGTTCTATTTATTAAATTTTATAACAGTTGTATTTCAAAAATTAACATTTGTATTTCAAAAATTAACAATCGTTTTTCAAAAATTAACAATTGTATTTAAAAAAGAAAAATTGTACTTCAAAAGTTGAAAATTGTATTTAAAAAATTAACATGTCAAATAAAAAGCGTACCATTAAAAATTGAAGATAGTTTGAAGATATTCATCTTTATATGATTCGATATCCACGTTTTCTTCATTGTACACATCTTTGATGCATACTACATTAGCATTCTTAATATGATTACAGTTTCTGAACCCATGTCCACTTTTTCCACAGATTAAACAACGATTATTTAAAGGACAATCTTTCCTCAAATGCCCATGTTTTCCACAACAATAACAATCCCCTCTGGTTAAATGCTCCTCTTCTGGAGTCCGAAGTCTCTTTATTTTGCAATATAAGTTCCTTCCTTTGTAACAAGCCGAATGCACTGGGCGATTATATTGTTGTTTATCTTCTGAGATTCTACTGGATCCTCTCTCATTACTTTTATTAAATCTTTCCGATGGTATTCTACGTTCCATTCTTAATATTGGTTGTTTGTTTCATTCAATCGAGCTGTATTTCTTCTATGTTCAGGATTCTCATATCTTCTAACTTGATGTTTATCTTTCTTTGCCATTTCTGCATACGATGTTTTGATGGCTAAAACATCATTTCTTTCTTCTTTTGATATGTTGTCCTCATAAATCTTAGCTTCCGCTCTCATTTCGTCCACCGATATTTTAGGTTTGAAAACAAATCGATCCTTCAGAATTTGAGATTTTATCCGTTTTTTCAAAAGTTCATTCAAAATTTCTTCATCGCTTTGTTTCTTAAAATTTTCCATGATTTTCCGAACCCTTAATTCGAATGTTAAGAATCTTTCATTCTCACTGTGAGTAATATTTTAAATTTGGTATACTGAAATTGGTATGTCGAATTTTGTATGTTGAGTTTAGTATTTGGAAATGTGTTTCTCCCACCCAGATGGAAAATTGATATTTTCGGTGTTCACGATAAATAATTATTCGAGTATAATTTGCATTTTAAAGTACAGCATAAGCTATTTAAAAAACTTTTAAAATGTCAAATCGTTTCAAATTTTAATATTAAAAATTTAAATAAAGTAAATATCTTTAAACAAAGTTTTAAATTAAATAAATGTTCTTTCTTTACATAAAATCATTTTTTAAATAAAATTAATATGTAGATAAAATTATTACTAAAATTACAAAATTTGAACTTTAAAAATAAAATCTGAAAATGATGAAAAATTTGTTCGAATAATTGTTTATTAACAAACATTAATAAAAATTTATCAATTTAGAACGATGTCGAATTACAAAAGCTTTGCTGAGAGTTGTCCAAAAGACAATTCTAATTGTATCGAAAATAAAAGTTCGAAAACCCATGTTAGTGTTCTTAATACTCACATTGGCAAATTTGGCTTAGTTTGTCCAATTCTTTTAACAGCGGTACTTTCTTTATAAATTTTTTCTGGAACCAATTTTTGGATTCCACATCTGACATTGCTTTCTTACCCTCTTCTGTTGCATTCTCCCAAAGAATTTTCGCTTCGTCTATCAACAAATAGTTGCAATTTTCCGAGAATGTTAACCCAAAAAATTCTGAGCATTGGCATATGTCTCTATACCATATTTGACCTTCTTCAGAATCCACTCCATTGTACTCCTTCATTTTCTTCTCAAGGGTTTCCTTAAAGATTGATGTCAGTTCTAGTTTAGGAAGCCTCAAAAAATTTATTGGAACACCAGCGTAGTCGCCAGTTAAATCTCCAGGTTTCACTTCAGAATTCATAGTATCAACAAGTAGAATTTATTTAATATTTACAATCTTTTCAGAATACTTAAACAAATTAATAATCACAACTAGTGTCTTTTGTTTTCCTTTAATTTATGATTAATTTCTTAATTTAAAAATCACAATAAACTATTATTATGTTAACTTGTCATAGGACTTAACTTATATAATCAGTTTCCAAATTGTTAGTTTACTGTAAATTTGATGTGTATTGTATTTCATTTTCGAGAAATAAATGATTTTGTATCAAAATAAATTAATGTGTTGTCAATTATTATGTAATTACAATTAAATTTTTTGTGAGGGGGGGGGGTCGAAAAGATCGAGCGTTGAAAATATACAGTATTAAAATGGCCGAGGGTAGAAAAAGTCATGAGTTGAAGTGTCCTTCAACCAACAGAAAATTAGGAAGGAAATTGGCAATTATATAAATTGAAATTATAAATGTTTTAATTTTACTGTAATTTAACACTTTTGGCTCTGTTGAACGGGAAAAGATGGCATGGTTTACCATAGTCGTCTATGCTGCATGTAAAAAGCGAAGTGAGACGGGCTTTTTCTGAGATTTATTTAAAATTTACTTGAATTTATTTTTTTTCAAAAATTTACATGAAATTTTTAATTTTTTGAAATGTACTTGAAATAACTGTAAACTAATGTTAACGATATTTTAATTAATATATTTAATATTAAATTATAATTAATTAAAATTCAAAATTAGAAATTAAACAAATATCGGCTTTCAAGAACAATAAAAAAAATTATAATAAAAAATAACATCATTGTCCAAATGTCGCGCGTACAAATGTTACGACCTGGTAGCAGGCGCGTAGCCAGGGGGGGTGATTTGGTGGATTTCCACCCCCCCCCTGATAAAATACCCTAAAAAACTTGAGACGATTAAACAAAATAGAGAAGAAAACTTTAAAGATTTAATCAGGGAGGCCTCTACGATTGCATCGCGCTTTGAAATCGAAATTTCGCTTCCGAAAAGCAGAGGGCGACCAAGATTGGATGGAAGTAATCAAACTCCTGAAGAGTTTTATCAAAATTTTCTTTTCACCCCGCTGTTAAATTCGATAACTCGTGAACTTAATGAAAAATTCCGAGAAAATTCAGTGCTGTCACGTTTCAGTAATCTGATGTACAAATCAGATTGGCTCTTGAGTGACGACGTTAAACTTAGTCTCGATCATCTTTTTTATTTCTATGCAGACGATTTAAACGGAACACTTCAGATGTTCTTAGCCGAAGTTGAAATGTGGCAGAAAAGATTGAAAAATTTAGCCGAGAAGCCAAAAACAGCAATATACCACCTTAAAAATTGCCCACAACAATTGTTCCCAAATGTTTTAACATTACTGAAAATTTACAATGTGATTCCTGTAACGACTGCTGATATCGAACGATCATTCAGTAAGATGAAACAACTCAAAACCGATGACAGAAATACGACAGGAGAGGAAAGACTCAATGGATT
>MQRK01198009.1:12902-25638 GCA_001938485.1 Girardia tigrina
ATTCATAAATAATCACAAATTAATTAATAAATAATCACAAATTAATTCATAAATAATCACAAATTAATTAATAAATAATCACAAATTAATTCATAAATAATCACAAATTAATTAATAATAATTATAACCGAGTGAATTAAAGTTTTTCAAATATTTTTTAAAGAGTTTTTTTTCAAATAATTTTGATTTTTTATAATAAAAATAACAAAAATATTCAAAAAAATCGAATTTCTACCGGCAATTTGATCAAGAAGAGAATCCTGGTGATTTTCCTCGCCCCCAACAAGCACTCATCCTCGGACCTGGCGCCCGTCACGATAACATTACCGGTACTGAAAATCAGTGCCGTCAATTTCGGTGAAACGAGTTTAAACACGCAACCGGAGAATCGAGTAGGATTATATTCGGCGCCTTTCAATTTGGCGATGATCAAATCCAACCTTAACTCGATTCCCGTGTTGAATTTCGCAACGACATTTCTTTACGAGAGAAAAAGAAATAATTTTCGACTTTCGCGTTAATTTTAAATTACGTTATTTTTGGAATCGGTATTTGGAGAGACGTGTCGATAATCGGACGAGAAATCTCCAATGTCTGAGATCCTTCCGAAGACAATTTTAAATCCATGAAATACAGTCGATTAATTACAAATGCGCTCGTTTAAAAAGTGATTATTTAAACAACTTTTCGGTTTGTGAAGTTATATTTTATGTTATATTTTATTATTAGAAATTATTATCAGAGTGTTTTTTTGTTGATATTTCTCATTATATATATATTGTGAAAATTTGATCAAACTTGTAAATCAAAAAAAAATGTTTTTGCAAAAAGCGTTTTACGATTATCCACAAATGTTTAAACTGTATTAAAAAAATGTTTTGGATTTTTTTTAATAGATGATTTATAATAAATTTATTATATTATTTAATTGCAAAATTGAGTTATAAAAATTTTTTGTATGAAACTTTCATTTCTACATAAGTTAACAAAAAAATCTGTTGGTCAAGTAGATTTCTGTCCGTATAAATAATGGATAAATTTTTTTTGATTTACAAGTTTAAATTACTCTGTAGTATTTTTTTTATTATTATGTCGGTTTTTAGTTGACGAAAAAAATACGAAAATTCAATATTTACAAATTAGATTTTAAAATTAAATAATCAATTAAAATGCAGGAAAGGAAAAAATTGACAATTTGAAAATAAGGTTTCTTTAATTTTTAATTATAACTAGCTTTTTTGTCGATGTTTTAAATGAAGATGATGAAAAAAATATTTGGACGTTTATGCGAAATATTAATATTAGTATTCTTATTATATTGTCGGTTTTAGAGTAGACGAAAAAATACGGACAGTGAATTGAAAATTCCGTATTTAGAAATCAGAATTCCAAAATTAATTAATTAATTAAAATGTAGGAAAGGAAATTAATTCATAGTTTAAAAATATGGTGTTTCATTATTAATTACAACTTTTTTTATAATTTTTTTTTAATAAATATTCAATTAAATCGCATAAATAGTCGCTATAGCAATTCGTGACAAAGTATCAATTAAAATATGCAAGAAAATGTTTTAAGTCCTAATACACTCAATGCACATGTTGCAATCGAGAATTTTAACTCCACTATTTAGCCCATCACACAATCGTTACCTTTCTTCCGTTCCTACAAAAGACCCTAAATTAATCGAGTGCTTTTGCAATGAAAAGATCAGAAAGATCGACTGTATAACGTGTGCAGTTCCCCACCTCGGCATAGATAATATTAATTCATAGGCGATCATGTAAAATAATAAATTAACTATGTAAACAAAATTTAAGTCAAAGTTCATTTTAGATTTTCTTAGACAAGTGAATAACTTCAGCTTGGATAGTGTGAGACTCCAACAAACCCAAAATCAAAGATTTTATTTAAATCAAGCTACATCATTCAAAAGTAATAAGGGTCTCACTGGTACCTATCATAGAACCATATAAGTCTGAACCTGAAATGATAAAGTAAAATATTTAAAATATTTAGCCTCTAAAAATATTAATTAAAAAAAATAACTTTTACCATTTTTTCAATAAATCTTAAAATAATAAAAATGTCATCAAATTATTAAAAATGCATTTAATTTAAATTTTACTAAAAATATTAAACTTAATTTTAATTGTGTTCTAATAGTGAATCACTTTAAATTTAAATAAAAAATACCAATTTCCATCTGGGTGGGAGAATCACCATTCTAAATTCAACGTACTTAAATCAACATACCGCATCCATACATTTACACATTCAAACAAATAAAAATATTCCTCACAAGTCTAATAAAAAATGAAGAATATAAGTACAATCTTTTTGATTAACTTGGAAAAATCATAGTGGAAAAACTATTACTGTGGTCGAAATTTTTATGAATAAATAAGAAAAGTCAAGAAAAAAGAATTGAATAGTTAAAAAAAAGCAATGCACACTGTCAGGGATTCGTTATACTTACTAGTTCCGCAACGGAAAATTACAAATAAAATTTAATTTTAGGTATATAATGATATTTTATGTAAGTCATCTCGAGTCGCTAAACTAATCATTGAGAACCACCTGTTGGACACCCATGGTCTTTTTCCATAATACATATTAACATACTAATACGTATTAATACTGATCGAATCTGTTCTTATTAGTTATTTAGAATATAACCAAAAGTATTATTTTCCGAATCTATTGTAAAAAAATTAGAACAATTCTCAATTACAAGTTTTTCAACTTCTTTTTTTCTAAATTGAAAAATCAATATTTTTTTATTTAGAGATATGACCGAATAAACTGTAGCAAAAGTGTAAAACAAGTTTTTTATTTATTCACTTTATGTGTTTATTCACTTAAATTGCAGTTACTCCGAAATTCGCACTTTTGTCATACGATTAAAACGATCAACTTTATTGTAACATAATTTAGATAATAGGGAATCGAAAATGTATTTATTACAAAAAAATATCAAAAGTGCATAAAATTATGACAATTATAAAAAAATAAAAATGTGAATTGAATTTGTTTTCTATTTAATTTATAAATAGGGAATAATTATGGGGCAATCGAAATTTTTTTAGCAAAAATGAATAATTTATTATTCAAATTGTTAAATTTTTAATTGATTCATTTATTGTCATCTATATTTCCATTTGGACTATTTACCTAAAGAAAAAAATATAGAATGAAATCATCGATAATTGTTAATCCAGAATTATATCTTGTTACATCTTAACAGCTGGAAAAAATGTAGCAATTAATCTTGAAATTATTCATTATTTAGAACCTAGTTACTGAAAAGTTGAAGAAGTAGTTGTGCTATGGAGAGCTGTTGAAGAGATTTTACCTCAGCTTGAGGAGATTGTCCAAAAGAAAATTAATGTTAATAAATAAAGAGCTTATCTTGATAACAAAAATGCATTCTACTTGTTGCGGTCGAAAACTCATTTTACACGCGCAAAACATGACAACCAACAAACAGAAAGAAAAGAAAACAGCTTTGATACATATATTTAAATAACTAATATGAACACTGCATCAAATAAGCCGTCTTGTCCCCTCAGAACCCTTTTGATGTCATCAACTCAGTCATCAACCCATGAATAGACGTCAGCTTACCTGAATCACCCGCATTCTGACTTGAGAGAAGTGGAAGGATTGAAGAAGTGTGCAGGCACACAAGCACCGACTTCTATAGTAAAAATAAAAATTTCAAAATTTTTAAGAGAACACACCTACCCAGATGGACCAATTCGATTCACGGAAAGTTCCAGACGAATAGCTGGCGCTGGGTGATTGGTTGAAATAGGAACGTAGGGTGTCCCTCCAAATCTATAAAAATGACGACCAATCCGCCATTAACTCGCACCTTTTTGAAAATATTCCGACGAGCAACTTTAACGAACCGTTTTGAGCGAACAAATTTTGGGAAAGTATTTGTCTAGAGAACGACGAAGAACCTATAACGACAGACAGTGTAAACAAAATTCGAACGCAACAGAGTTTTGACATTTTTCCGGAACCGAATCTATTTAATTAGCGATGTAATTTTATTATTGAATTAAATTTTTTTAATAAAAGTATCAAACATTACATGATTCTATTTTTCATTATTATTGTTTTATTGACCGATTAATTAAACCGTATAAAACTTAACTTTTCTTTTACACTCCTAAATACTTCGAAGACCGTCGTCGCCGCTGCCGCCCCGCCAGTCATGCAGCAAAACCCGGATTCCTTGAGCGTACCGTCTGAGAGCAACGGAGAGCAGTCACTCGTCATCACCGACGTTCGGTCAATAACTATGACCATGTACACCGGCGGTAGTCACGTCGAGTCGTGGCTCGACGAAAGGAGACCGCAAATACAGCTTTACCAAGCGCTACGATTAGAAGAGAAAATTTTGTTTTCGTTGATTAGATCGCTATAATATGATTTGACAACTTAGTCCATGAATCCAAATGATATAATAAAACAAATCAGACTTCTATCTAATTTTAATGAAATAAATTTGTATTAATAAATGAGTTTTAGAACGAAGTTAAATTTAAAGGGTTTAGCTTCAATGAATTTAATTCTATTAAATTTTATGTTTGAAATTTTATGCGAAAAATGAGTTGATATTTCTGCGAAGATTTTATCGATAATTATTTATCGACAATTCCTAATTAAATTAAAGAGATGCTTTTCGAAATTAAATAGAAAAATTTTGATATCGAGTAGGATTTCGATAAAGATAAATTTTGAATGCTAAATTAATCTGATAGAAATTTGGAAGCGATTATAGAGTGAAAGCAAGGTAACGAGGGACTCATAGATTAGCACGTTAGTAGAATTGAAGTTGACCTTTATAAAACTGACGAACGTAATTAAGTACGTAAATAAATCACCATCGAGAGAATTAATAATGGATATAGGGTTATTAAGGATGCTTTTGATTGTCGATGTTGTGTAATGATAATATTTGACTTTTAGAATTATAACCAGTGATTCTTAAAAATAATCCCAATATGCCCGGACACAATGAGCTTCATGCCCAACGGAAAACTCTTCATCTTTGATATCTATGTTGATTTTGGTCGTAACGCTTGGATCATCGAGGTCAAAAGCCCCTGGGACGCAGAAGACACTTTCAACTACGCTTTCGATCGAGCTTGTGAAACATACCTAGACGCCCAACTTGACCTCATACAATCCAAAGGAAAAGTCAAAGTAACCATCTTCCCTTTCGTCGTAGGTAGCCTCGGTCGATGGCACTACACCAACAATTTCCTCCTCGCCGCCATTGGATGGAATGACGACGACATCGCTGCATATGCTACCAGAGTAGGTAGGCGAAACATCGAACTATGCGCGAAACACTACAACCAACATCTATTATATATCTCTGAAGAAGAAATTCAAAGAGATGGCACTGCCGAACATCAGGCAGGCAACAGCACCTAGTTGACTCTCTTGGAGAGCCCAACTCTTTGCCGTCAGTGCGACAAAGGCAGATTTAAAATCGCTGAAATATGGAGCCCTTTCTGATTTCGATTGGAAATGCTCTTGCATTTAATTTGAATTGCACCTGAGACGTGTGTTTAAATTAAATTAAGTAAAATAAATTAAATCTCCTCAGACATATGCGGATACCGCGATAAATTGCCACAGGTTATTAGAACACAATAGGCTAGAAGACACCATACTCCAGGGAGAATTATACACGGTGCATTCATATATAACAGTGCAGCAAGTTTACATGCAGGCATAACATTGCCTCAAGTTTTTCGACATAAATATATAACGAGTGCGGTACGTTGAATTGCATCTACCTCAGTGCCACAACTTTATTTATCGAGCATAGATTTGAGTAACAATAAGAATGGATCACACATCATCCCCGATCGATACTGAGTTAGGTGGGGGGCCTTAGCTCATCCCATCTTTACTAGAACCCGATGGCCCTTCAGACTCGGCATTGCCAGGTAGATGTCGAGCTAGAAGAGGCGTCCGACCCATAGAAATAGATAAGTGTTAAAATGAGTTATAAAGATATCATAACCGAGATTGGGTTGTGGCTGACCCTTAATAGCCACTGGGGGCTCAGAGTCTTTAAAAAAGTTTGAACTCAAATGGGTCGTGACATACTATTTCCCTTGTGTGAAAAAAAGCAAATAACTTTGAAAGAGGACATTCAATTTTAAAGGTTTAAATGTTTAAATGGTTAAAGGAACCAGTTAACTTTGGAAAATATCTTCAACGTCTGAAGCATATGATTGTTTGTTTTGTCTGTGTATTATAGTAAATAGATAACAACTACATTTTACGAGCCTTATTTGACTTAAATTATTGTACAACGAATAATTTAAATTCATTACCATCATTTTTCAGTAATTATCAATATTTTAAGTTTTTCACGATTAACTTGACAAGGACATTGCCACCTCTTTAAAATTAAAATTACCATTTGGAAATAAACATAATTATTGAATACATAATAATAATTTTAAGTGCTGCATCGTACATCTGATATTTGTACAAAAATATTATTCTCAGTATGGATATTACAGTGTATGGATTTTAATTTAATAACTTGAGTACTATAAAAATTAATGTATTAATGTTTCAGAATTAGTATTGATGAGATCTGTATACATCTGGGATAGCAAAATTATACCATAGTTATGGACCGCTGTCGACTTATAGAAAATAACTGTTGTTAGGAATTATTTTGGTCCCCATTGTTTTACCTATTTAAGTGAAATTTACAAATTTTAAAGTGAGGTATGTCAAATTTGGACGAATTTATCACTCTCGGAAATTTTTACCTGACATGGATACCCATGGTGGAACTGAGGACCGATCAAAATTTGGAATAGCCTCCTACAGGCGAGTCAAATAATATCTTGATTTACTTTCGGCAGGTAATGGGGGACGAGGGGATTCTTTCACAATATCCCTTTTACTACGTATCTTGGCAACGGAACATAACACCAAATCGTGTCTAATACCATGATGACCTGATCGTAATATCAGTTATTTTTATATGACATTTGATCCATGTGTCATTTTGATCGCATTTCATATAAAAAAACAAAAGAAATTGATATTTGATATTTATTCATTGCTAAAACACATTTCCAAATTAATGCCGCTTAACCAAATTGATAAAAAATCATTTTGTAGATTTCATATTTTTTTGCTAAATTTTCCCGGAGAAGTCTATAACAATTTTCCAAATGTTCACTGAAATCAGTGCGATAGTTTTTGAGTCATTACGGTACATACATGCCTTTTCGAATAAATCATTTTAATTACAAAAAGACTTTTACATTCACCCAATACCCAACACTTTCTTGAAAAATTTTTGTTTACATAATTGATCAAAAATTTATTATAAAAACAGTATTTAATTTGTTGCCCTTGCGGTACTTTTCTGATAAAGTTTGGCTAAGTTTGATTACAGAACTGCCGCTCACCACTACGGCAATCACTGTATCTTCGCAGGCTTAATTAATCACTGCATCATAGCAGGCTCTGAGTTATGGATCATCAAAGCTTCATCTTCTTCCAACACCGGACCGTCCAGAGTTGTTGGTGTATATCTAGAGTCGTGAATCTGGCCTTTCAATTGCGAGATATTGCTGGCATCACGGGGACCATTAAAGGCAGTCCACATCCTTGCTGACCATCGAATGTTGGATCTGACGGTTGCATGGGCAATTGACTTTTCTCTTCCTTCAAGAAATACGTCTTTCATTAGGTAATGATTATCAGCGACCCAAGACTCTAAAACACCTAATTCTTTTGTTTCCTTAATATTATACTCAATTTGTCTATTAGTGTACTATCCCTAAATACTCCTGAAGAATATTTAGTACGTTTCATACTTCAGTTTGGTAAGATTTTAATAGCTATCTCCGTGAAAATTTTTTTAAATGCAGCTAAGAAGCATTATTCCTCCCATTGAATCCACAATTGTTAAAAATGCATCAAACAAGACATAAACTGTTTTCTATTAAAATTCGAAATCATGTCAGAACTCATTGGTTCAGTCCTATCATTAATCCTTCAGTGTTCCTGTAACATATGACAATGATATTTGTTTCACTTTAAAGTGCTTTGAAATATATTTGAAATTTAAACATAATTAGTCACGTTAGATCAAAAGTTTTACATTAAAAAAATCACAAAATAACATGTAATGGGATTTAATATCTCATAATTTAAATTGCAGCCATTTTATACTTAAGATCCATCCAAAACTAAATTTATTATCTTTTGATAATATCTGAGTTAATTTTATTTTGCTGGGGAACTCTATGACACCTTACTACACTTCTGGTATAAAATCCAAATCGTTCTATCTCAATAAAGCACAACTTTAAAAAAATTATATTGGTTATTAAACCCTTTAACCGAGGAGGTCGAGATATATCGTCACATACATTATGTAGTTAAAGACATAAATAATGTACATCTGAACACGACGTCTCAGCGACATAGGGGTGGTGGTTCTTAGATATACTCCAAAGATAATTGCCCCAAAAGTTATAAAACTAGAAGATGATTGTAGAGACATATGTTAGATGATCATGGAATAAATATTAATGGTACTAAAATCTCAGACGAAAGGCGTATAGTAAACATTGATGTACCACTGACTATCGGTACTGCTGACGAGAGTGATCAAGAAGTGATCCAGAGCGTAGTTTTATCTTAGCAGCTGGATAATATAACGGAAAGAGGGATATTCAAATGTTCCTACCCAGGTTGCACTAAGTGCGCTAATACAGCCAAAACCGCGGTACAAAAAATCATAATTGGTCTTTTTTTAAAGACAAAACAAAACGTGCCCGCGCAGTGAAGACTAACACTCTTGCATCAAAAACTATGCGACAGGATAAGAAGCTTACGTATTTGATGAGCTATGTACATTAAAGATGGGTATCGTAGTTTACTTTGTCTACACAGTTATTTGTCACAGTCGGGGGAGTCTTATGTAGTTATGACTAGAATAATATACCGTTTTATTATGAGTATTGGATTAGAACTCATAAGAGTAAATGTTTTTTATTAAATATAAAAATTTCATCGGAACAATGATGGTTAGAGTAAAGTTAATTTGCATAAAAATTGTTAAATTTGCACTTGATACTCTTGATTTATCTTTTTCAAGTCTATTTTTCAAATAATGGAGAATATTGTACCATAATAAAAAGCAAAATAGTATAAAGTTATAGATTCTAAAAGATCGTATGAAATATGTTTTGGTTGTCAATTATTTACATGTTGCTATTTTAAGTTTCAAAGCGACCCCTCGTCGAATTACCAAATGATACCGGTCACATAATTCTTGATGATCCATTGAACATAGAAATCACATATATTTAAATCTCCAATTTGAACACTAAGTTTTGAAAAAGAAGTGAATTGAACAAGTGTTGCTGACCATTCTGTCACCAGAATGACTATTTTCAGTGTAAATGACAAATATCAAGCGCATGTGGTCTGCAAAACATTCTTCACACAAAATTTTCTTTTTATCAACTTTAATTCATTTAATGTTGATAATTTAAACGCGATTTTCTTTTTCATTCAATAATTAGAGTGACAATTTTTTTAAAAAAAACATCACTTTAATCTAAAACAATAAAATTTTTCTCGTCCAAGAAAAAATATGACGATAGCATTTTCACAACAACACTTTAATAATGATAAAAAAAATCGTAAAATAAAAAAATTCAAATTTGATTTCAACGGAAAATAATATTTCCATCAAAATCTTTATTAAATATCAATTAAAAATTTTTTGATTAATTTTGTAGCGTCAAATAGCGTTTTAAAAATAACTTGAAAAATAAAATACCACATCGTATAGATTATTAATTTAACGAGAAAATGACGTCATCAAAACAGCTATATATAAACAAATTGAAGTTATCATAATTATATACCGAATTTGAAAGCTAATCAACAATGTCAGGACGAGGCAAAGGAGGAAAAGGATTGGGAAAGGGCGGAGCGAAGAGACACAGGAAAGTGTTGAGAGACAACATCCAGGGCATCACCAAGCCGGCCATTAGACGACTGGCTAGAAGGGGCGGTGTCAAGCGAATCTCCGGTTTGATCTACGAGGAGACGAGAGGCGTGTTGAAGGTGTTCTTGGAGAATGTCATTCGTGACGCTGTCACTTACACGGAGCACGCCAAGAGAAAGACGGTGACTGCCATGGATGTCGTTTATGCTCTGAAACGACAAGGCCGAACTCTTTACGGATTCGGTGGTTAAGAATAATAATAATAATAATGATAATAATAATACTGTGTGAATGTGCAACGGCCCTCTTCAGGGCTACAAATGCTGGTTGTGACATTGGTGGTGGTGTTATAATGTTGATGATCATTGACTTATTTAAGGATTAGTTCGTTAATGAATGATGTATATGTTGTGCATGTGAAATTATAAATGAATTCGAAATGTAAAATTTGTTATTCAATTATTTCTATTTAGAACGCAAATAGAATTATTTACGTTTTGTTGTGTGGAATCTCATTTGTTAACTGAGTTCCTAAATTATAGCCACAACAATTAAATGATACAATAGAGCCTCTATCATTACGTCTTCATAATAACGTCATTTTTACTGTGAATCTTTTATCGATTTGTAATATTTAATCTTATCTATCCACTGAACACACTGACGAATATTGGCGCCCTTGCGGTGAAAGACAGCATGAAAAGTTTGTGCTAAAAAAGAATGTGCTAATTTACATGTGATAATTCTTACAAAAATATTTAGAGCTCTATTTGATTTTTACTTATTAATCGCATTGTTGTGTGCGAAATGAGTAACTGTTCATTGAATCTCGCTCAAATTACAGCTGTCTTAAATTATAATTAAATATTACTGCATTAATCCCCATTGAAAGATTCTGTCATTTTTGGTTGTTACATTATTACGTTATTTCATTAGCCACATCTCTCCATTTTGGCAATTCGTCCGGTCAGTGCAGCTGACGGTGCGCGCTTCAATTACTGCAAGACGAACAAATTTGCATTTACAACAATTAGTTGTGAAGAAGCATGTTGGACGACACGCGGATTATCACCAGTAATAATGTTAAAATTTGATATAGTTCAAGACGCTCAAGCCATACTGATTGAGGCGCTGTCACTGATCATATCAAATACGATCTATTGATCGTTGTTTTCACGGATGCGTGTCACAATACCAATGTGGAGCTGTCACATTGTCATCGATAACTTGTAGTTCTTCAGCGTGCCGCACCCCCCCGTGGACTCCGCTCGATCACGCAATCGCCATTTGTATATGAAATTATTTTAAATAAAACGAAAATAATTTCTAATTAATTTTTTATCGTATTTTAATAATTTTTATCTTTATGTACTATTCCACGATATTATATGAAATTAGCAAAAAGATAAAACAACAGACGAAAAATTAAATAAAACATGTTTATAACGTAAAAGCTCGAGAAGAGGGGTGTTCGATCGACTCTGAGGGGGGTCATGGCCACTTGGATTCCACTAAATCGATACGAAAATAAGGTGTTATTTTTGGTCCTACTTTGGTCCAATTTCAGCACATTTAATGTTCAGATATTGTCATGGATTGGCTGACTCGAGAAGATGGAGTATTCAGACAATGAAGTGTCGACAAATATCAACGATCAGCCTAATTCAGTACAATACGGTATGCGACTTCAGGGCATACCCCATTTGTTGTGGAATTTAATATAAGTACGTTGTGGTATTTTAAAGAATTTTCAGGATCTCAAATTGGTTGCTCAAATATATTTAAGTCCCTTTCACAAATTTTTAATAATATCGAATGGCTTTAGATCAATGATGCTTTTTGTACCAATAATATTGTCGCAATTCGATATTATTGATCGCTTTCAATGTCTGTCAGTCTTCCCTCATTCGGTCTTCTATACCGACCATTTTTGGCATTAAATACTATTTAGTACAGGCTGATGAGGATTCGACCTTTATTTTCTAAACATTTTAAATTTCGTTCTCTTCTCATTCGTGAAGCCACTCGGGACGGCGATCGATCATGACAAGCGATTGATCAACTAATGGAACACAACACAAAATTCACCCAAATTATATTTCATAAAACATTACAAATGATTTTTAGAAATAATTAACACATTCAAAAAGCAAATTGATAAAATTCAATTTAATCATAAATAGTAGCAAAGCTTTGATGAATGATTGTCAGAGAGGTTGTCAGCTGTCGATCTGCTGATCAAATATGTACTCGCCAAGTCCCAAACCGACCCTCTCAAGGTTTGTAATGTGATCTCCCAGAGTTTTGATGAGGTCAACCTGTTTCTCCATGAGGTGCTCTAGATAATTAGTGATAAGTCAAGTGACTCTGATTTGCATAAATAATTGTGAAATAGAGAAGCATGTTAGTTAACCTTTCACCATAAAGCTAAAGAAAATTAACTAATAATTTTTTTAATAATTATTAAGGAATAAAGTTCTTGGTGAGTGTAAGTAGCGTTTATGCCACTTTCATTATTATCATATTCTAGAGCCATGATTTAACATCACAAAAATTTATTACTATAACAATTCACATTTCTAAAAAAAAATTTTCCTGTTAATTTAATTTAATTATCTCGACCCAAATTAATCTATTAAATTCTTTTCGATTTAATTTTTAAAACCCTGATAATTTATTTCGAAAATTTATTTCAAAAAATTATTT
>MQRK01198009.1:25688-45717 GCA_001938485.1 Girardia tigrina
CATTAAAGATATTTTTTATTTTTAAATAAATATTTTACTTTTTTATGATTTTCTTTTATTATATAATTTTTAATTTTTAAAAATATTTAATAGCAAATTAACATAAAAATATTTTACCCCTTAAATTAAAAAAATAATAATCTATTCAGGCGAGATAAAAATTTAAAATTAACCCCTCATAGTGAGGAAGTTAAAGGAAGAACTAGTTTGATCTCTATTTCCTTCCTCCAAGTGCTTTTCTATTTTGCAGAGTAATCGATTTCTTCACACACGGATATTGCATAATTTTATTCTAGATGTTTATTTCCGCAGCAGCAGTACATATATGACGTCCTGATCAACGTCTATCAGACAGGACTAAGGGAGGCATTTAAAATTGGTGATTGTCAGTAATTCACTGCACACGCATATACTCAAAAACATTTATTTTACTATAAATAAATGATCCCCATGCGCTAACAAATAAATACGGCCTGAGACAAGAAAGTCTTGAAAATGAAGTCTCAGAAATTAGATATTTTTTTATTATTTTAAGCCTCAGAAAATAAAATCTCAGACAATTAGCCTCCGTGTTTTTTAAAACTATATTTGTAATGCAACACTTGAAATTTAAATTAAAAATCTCATGAATTTCAAAAATGTTTTAAATAGATTATTAATATTAGTTTCTAAAATTTACTGGAATCATTCATCTTTTTTGAAATTTATTAGATTTTTCAATTATTTTTCAAATTTGAAATCGGGATCGCAGAAAAAACAAAAAATGTGATATTTAATTATAGTAATTTTTTGCTTTACATGTGAAACAATTTTATTCGAATATATATTTTACTTTGTGTTGTTTTTTTTAATATATTCTTGTAAAATATAATTTTCAAATTGGAATAAATTATTTAATAATTAAAAAATAATGCAAAATTTCTTTTAAAAATAAATTGGCCTAAAAATTAAAAGTTTATTAAAAATATTTAAATTATTGAAAATAAAAAATATAAAAAATTCATGAAAACTAAAATATTCAAAATTACAATAATATAAAATTTATAATATTAATCTGTATTAAATAATTAAAATTAATAAAATTTGATTACAAATTAAAATTATAAGTATAATGTGTAATATTATAAAGAGTATAATGTGATATATTATTAGGTTGTTGCAAAAGGAATGTAGGTTTTTGATTTTTTTGTATTTACCGTAATGTTATACGACTAAAGCATGTATAATGTTATGCAAAGAATCAGGACTTCTGGCGCCGAATTTTTTTATTTATTAAAATTGGGAACCGGTCTTTTTGGTGCAGAATTTTTTGAAATAAATAATTTTTAAAGCCATTATAAATTTGGTTACCATAAACAAAATTATTTAAAATATAAAATTTTTAAAAAATAATTATAAAAAAATATTAAAATTATTTACAAAAATATTGTAATAAAATATAAAAAAATTTCAACATCCTAAGTTACGTTACAAAAACAATCAGCTATAAATATCTTTAAACAACATAATAATTCTTCAGAAATGAATAGACTTTTTAGTTATAAACAGTTATTTTTTTAAAACAGTTAGTTATAAAACTAATTATTAATTTCCATAAATTTTGTTAAATATATGTCACAATACTTACAAAAATTATACTTACGTCACAATCTTTATAAGAAATAATTAAATTATTTCAAACATGAATTTTCTTTATTTTTTAAAGATTTCATATTTAATTAAAAAATTCTCTATATACATCTACAAATTCTTTAAAAATATTCGGGGTTAAAAAACGGCGCCAAAAAGTCGCGTACCCGTTATGTAATATATGATGTTATTAGTCATTTGAAAGCTCAATTTATACTCTTTCAGATATATTTGTCTAAAAATTATTATAATGTTTCTTTTGTTAATAATTTCGATTTTAATTGCAGATTTCAAAACGTGATTTTCGCAACATTTACTTCTACGAGTTCAAACTAGGGCGTAATACAGCACAAACCACTCAAAACATCAACGAAGTTTGGAACAAGGGAAGGGTCAACGAATGCACGGTGCAGCTCTGGTATCAAAAGTTTCGCTCTGGCAATACCAGCCTGGAAGATGAGCCTTATAGCAGCCGCCCATGGACGATTGAAACCGACAAATTGAATGAGCTGGAGGAAGCCAATCGACATACAACTGTTCGAGTACACGCAGAAGAGCTTAACGTTGATCCCTCAAACGTCAGCGGCACTTGAAGCAAATTACATAACATCATACATGCTTTAGTCGTATAACATTGCGGTAAATACAAAAAATCAAAAACCTGCATTCCTTTTGCAACAACCTAATAATATATCACGTTATACTCTAGAGACTTTTAAATAATTTTAATTTGTAATCAAATTTTAGTAATTTTAATTATTTAATACAGATTAATATCATAAATTTTATATTTTTGTAATTTTGAATATTTTAGTTTTCTTGAATTTTTTATATTTTTTATTTTCAATAATTTAAATATTTTTTAATAAACTTTTAATTTTTAGGCCAATTTATTTTTACAAGAAATTTTGAATGATTTTATAATTATTTAAATAATTTATTCCAATTTAAAAATTGTATTTAACACTGATTTTTCCCTAAACCTTGAAATTGTATTAAAAATATAAGTTTTAAAAAAAGAACTCTGAGACTTAATTTTCTGAGATTTAATTGTCGTGCGCCAAATAAATAATATACGTAAATAAAGAGACTCGGGACACACCTTCCAGGTATTCCGTGAGATGGGGATCGTCAGCGCCAGACGACACCGCGTGCAGCCGCAGCAGCGACTCGTTGATGCCTCTCTCGATCTCGAGCGCATGTTTCATCGCGTCAACACTTTTCCGCACACTGGACACGTCAGGCTTCCCAATGCTGAAAAACTCGACTCTCCCACCGCGTTTGTTTTGGTACTGCAGCAACGATTTAGCGTTGTCGAGCTTCTTGTTGGACAGTTTGGCGAAGTAGGCGCTCACGCCTTTCAGCGCCACGTCGAACCGATCGAACAGGAAGCTCACCGATAAGTAAGCATAACTCGCTCGAAGCTCGAGATTCAAATGTTGATTGATCGCTGATTCGCTGTTCGCGTGAAAATTTTGTCGAATTAATGACATCAAATTTATATAAAGCTCAAAATTGAATTTTTATGATTATATTAATGGATTAAAACAACGAATTTGTAAATTGGAGCGACTTTCGAGTTTCGCTTAGTGAAAGTTGTCGACATTGACTCTTACAATTGATGAGGGATTTTTTTGCTTTAAATTATGTGTTTTAGGATTGTATAGATTCATCAATTTTGATTTTATAATTATTTTTTTAAAAAAATATAAATTTAGTCATTAAAACACATTTCAAAATCGATTATTTGATAAAATTTAACTGATTTATGAAGATAGATAAATTATAATTTTTAGAAATTAAAAATCTAAAAATAAGTTTCTGAACTCTGATTATTCGACTGATAGATGTAACGAATGTAACATTTTATACTATTAATAAATGTACGATTCATTTTTTAGGTCTTACTTAGATTTTTGTACAGTTTGTTCATGTAATACCTTTTTTTTGTAATACCCAAATCTTCAAATATATTTACAATCTAAATTAATAGGTCAACTTTTCATATTTTCTATAAAAAAAATTAGTTTGTTAATTTTAATTGTAAAATTTATATTTTTATATTACGTTCTCATAGGATTCATCAAAATGAAATGATTATTTTAAAGAAAATCAAAAATAACTAAGCTCTCCTTATTTATAATTTTTAAACAAAACTATAAATTCAATAATACATTACGTAGAAGTATCATGATACCATGTATTCTTATAAACAGTGCCGTATTAAGCTCAGTTGAGGTTCATAAGAAGTCAAACTTTAGGGGTTCCGTGGTCTTGACAAGAGTATCAGACCAATATTGCAATGTACAAATTTAAGCTTCAAGTACTTTCTTAGGGACTTGAAGTAGTTTAGCCTATTTTTAATTTCACTGTCAGTCATGCAGCTGCTAGTTACGTAAATGTTTGTATATTGTAATCAGATACCAACGCCGTTCGACTTTCGTCGGTGGTGGCTGAGTAATTTTTACCGGTCCTGGCGTGCCAAAGCAAAATTATCGGTAGCAGCGTGCCATTTTGACCGGCGGCTGTTGTGTCGACAATTTTTTGGCGGCGGCTATTGAAAATTTGAAACCATTAAAATATTACATGACATTATTCAATATCTTCAAGTAAATTTGGTCTACAGAGTAAATAGGAATTCAGAAATGAATGAATGTTATTGAATGACCATGATGCCAATCACGCTACAGTCTATGGATAACAGTGTATAGTAACACGGCTGATTAGCTAACGCTAAACGGGCCAATTGAGGCCGCCATTTTCGGAAGTGGCAGTGAAATTTTAGTAACTTAAACGAGAATTAATAAACACACAAAGAATGCCATTTCTGGCTCTAGCTTTTTCACTAAAGACTAGAGCGAGTAGAGAGCGACGATGTATCGTTTAAGGAAGAGTCGATGCATTGTTAAGCGATGCATCAAAACACGCATTTTTAACGATGCTTCGAAAAACCTTCATTGTTAAACGATCGGGATAAATAGTTCGGGATAGAACTACAATGGAAAGAACAAAATCAAGAAAATAGTAAAACCAATATATGCGAAATCGAGGTAAAATTTGGGGAAAAGATTACGGATGAAGATCGAGGTAAAGAGGCATTAAAAACGATAGAAACACAGAACGATAAATCAATAGAGAAATTAATCCACCAATATTGCAGCATATTTATGGTAAACGACTGCGATATCGGGTACACGAATTTACTACGTCATACAATAGAAACAACGGGGGACCAATCAATATAAAACCAAGAAGACAGCCGGTGCATTTAGAGGGTAAATTGGAAAAAGCAATTAAGAACCTAGAAGCAAATTAAATAAAAAGACCATGTAACTCACAATGGAACACACCGATATTATGTCTGGAAAAAGGACAAGGATGAAATCAGACTATGCCTAGACTTTAGACAATTAAACCTTATTACAAAGAGACAAGCATTCCCCATGCCGAAAATAACAGAGATGATGGATAGGTTACACAGAGATAAATATTTCAGTACAATAGACTTGGGAAATGCGTACTACCAAGTAGAATTAGACAAGGAGTCGCAAGAAAAGACGGCATTTTCAACGAAATCAGGGCAATTTTGTTTCAAACGTATGCCTTTCGGCATAGTAGTAGCACCAGGAACGTTTCAGGAATTAATGATTAAAGTTTTGGAACCGATAAAAAAGGGAGCGTTAGTTTACTTAGATGACACATTAATTGCAACAAGGACACAAGAGGAGCACTACGATGTAATCAAAGTTTTCGAAAGAATTAGGCAAACAGGATTGAGGATAAAACCATCAAAATGTAAGATATTAAGACAAGAAGTGAAATTTTTAGGACATATAATTAATCACAAGGGAATACAGACAGATCCAGAAAAAATCGCTGCGATAGAAAATTTTCAAAGACCGAAGTGCATTAAGAATTTGAGGAGTTTTATGGGAATCTGCAATTATTACATGAGATTTATTAACGGATATGCGAAGAAAGCTAAAGTATTAGAAGGAATGTGCGGGTCAAACAAAGAAAAACTCGTATGAACAAACGCGTGCGACATAGCATTTCAAGATATGAAAAGAGCATTAATATCGGCACCAATATTGAGCTTCCCGGACTTTAATAAACAGTTTATCTTAGACACGGATGCCAGATTCGACAACATAGGGGTAGTATTGTCACAGATAGACGATTCAGGTAGAGAACAAGTTATAGAATATGGATCACACACAATTTCGGCGCATAAAAGGGGGTACTGCATAACCAGGAAAGAACTTTTAGCGATTTTTTATTTCTGTCAGCATTTCAATCACTATTTGTATGGAAAGAAGTTTAAATTACGAACAGACCAATAAGCGATTACTTTCATGTTTCAAATAAAAAAACCGTTAACTGCTAAGTTCGAAACATGGATGAACTATTTAAGCAGTCTTGATATCGAAATAGAATACAGAAAAGGGGAATTACATGGCAACGCGGATATGTTATCTAGACGAAATTGCGAAACATGTACTCAGTGCCAAGTGGAACATGAAAAAGTGAAAAAGGGTAAAAACAAGGCCAGGCTATTAGAGGTAACTACGAGAAGCCAAGCAAGAGCAGGACAGAAAGACTTGGTACCTAAAGAAAAACGGAATGAGCTAATTATTCAAACACACAGATTATTATTCCACGTAGGGCCGGAAAAGGTATACGAATACCTGAGAGACAAATTCGATATGGAAGAAGAAAGGAAAACAGTAAAGGAGGTAGTGGAGTCATGCATAGAAGAACTACAAAATAAAAGGAAGAAAATGTCAAGATAACAGCTCTAGAAATGTTCGAAAAGATATACATAGACATTTGTGGACCGTGGAACGAAACAATAAGAAGTGAGAAGTACATTTTCGGAATTATAGACCATTTCAGCAAATATGTAAGCTTGACAGCTATTAAAAGATAGGACGAAGAAACTATTATACAAACCATATTACAAAAATGAATACTAAAATTCGGTGCACCAAAAGAGATACATTTCGATTTTGGTAAAAGTTTTGAATCGAAAAGAGTTAAAGAAATTTTGGAGGTAACTGATCTTTTCAAGTCCGTACCACCATAATACCAATGATATAATTGAGAGGCAATTCCGAACTATTCGGGAGTTCATCCAAGCAAGCCTTAAAGAGAAAAACTCCGTGAGTTGGGTAGACATATTACCAGAGGTAAAATTTGCAATAAACGCTACTGTTAGGTTGGGAAATATCTTTCATTCTAAATCAAAACAAATTAAAAAGTTGCAAAAATTTATTAATCTACAACAGTTTAAATTTGTTATTTAAACAAATTTACTTTTTTTATTTTCTTTTTTTTTATTTCTATTTTCTATTATTTTTTTTAATTTCGATTATAATTCGAAATTTTTAAAAACAAAAATACTTATTTCTGAAAATTAAAAAATTAACAACAACACTCTCTTACAGCTACAAAACAGAAAAACGATAGAGTTTAGCCCTGCAGAAGTAGTATTTGGGAGGAAAATAGACAGACAACAATGGTACAGTGACGGCAAAAATTACCGAGAGAACTTAAAATAAAAGATACAAGAGAAGAACATGCCGGTGAAACAGGAACGCGAGCAACTTTCAAAGTGGGTGATAAGGTTTGGATTATGAAAGAAATAAGAAAGAAAGGCGGCGACAGATTTGAAGGACCTTACGAAATCATTAAACAGATTCGTGAGAAGAGTTATAGACTCAAAGATGAAAATGATAAACAAATAATAAGGAATGTGGAAAAATTCCAAAATTTCAAAAACGGGATGTTGGGAGCGTTGTTGGGTTCATAAAATTTTTGAATTTACAATCTGATCAAATTAATAATTAAACAATTACATTCCGTAAAATATTGTTATAAATATGTTAAAATAAGATATTCAGAAATTTAATGTAAAAATTAATTTATGTAAGAAATAAAATAAATTTTACGGTAAGTTTATTAAAATATTTATACAAAGATTTATTATAAAGTAAAAAAAAGTTAAATTCAATTTTGATGAAAATATTTAATGGAAATAAAATCAAAAGTAATATAAAGTTTAATATTTTATTTGCGAAATGAAAATAAACTAAAATATTTTTTTTGTAACTTTTATTTTACACGATTAAATCGAAGTAAATTAAAAATGTAATTATAATTTTCTTCAGGAAATTGTAATTGGAATCAAAATATAATTGTAAAAAAAATTAAATCGACTTAAATGAAAATGCGATTTTAATTTTATTTTGGAAAACGTAATTATTAATGGAGATATAATTTTATTTTTTATGTAAAAAAGGGGTAATTTAAAAGTTGTTACATTAAACGAAATTGCGATTTTAAATTCTATTTTCAAAATATTATTTTATTAAATCTAAAGTAATTTTTAAAACTATTATGAAAGCGAAATGAAAAATGCTATTGTAAAGAATTGGGAATTTTTAATTAGAAACAGGTAAATTAAAAGGTACAATAAAATTGAAATTTAATAAAAGACGCAACAAAATCTTTGTGACAAAATTTTAATAAATTCACTTCATAATTTTTTATGAAAAAAAGTATATAATTTTAATTCGTAAAAAATACAATAACCATATTTATATTTATATCAATTCTTATTTATAATGGTTTGTGTAAAAAAAGTGCAAAAGTTCCTCGAAAATATTTGTTTAAAAAGACTCAAATTGTGGTAGAAATAAAGTTAATGACAACGTCTTTTGATCAAGAACCCAATAACAACTTAGCCTTATTTGTAAAGGATAAAGAATCGAAGAAATTGAATAATTTTCCGTTATTAAATGAGTTTAAAAAGAAAGGTGTCAATCAAGGTTTTCAATCAACACGCTTATTAACAACATCACAATTTGAATGCAAACATTTATTTACAACACAAACAGATTCTTCACAACAATTTTCAGAGGTCATCTTTCTTTGATTGATATAGTTTTTGATTAAATATTCAAATATAAAAAAAACAATGAATGGGAAGTTTTAATATTACATTTTAATTTTTCATAATTTTATTGGATAAAAAGACATTATGTAATTTTTAAAATAAACATTAATTTTTAAAATATATTAAAATTAATAAGATAAAATTGTTTACTAAAAATATTATTAAAATTCATAATTAATTAGTACTTAAAATTAATATCATTAAATTAATTTCATTAGATTCAAATAATCAATCAATAAACATATCAATCCCATCTGAGTAGGAGAGTCACAAATCTAAACAGCATACAAACAACAAACTTACAACATTCCAAATTATCCCTCACAACGCTATTGCAAATGCAATCTCATTTTGCCAAACGTTTTCAAGAATTTTGATTTCAAAGTCAACTTTAAAAATTTTGAGAAATCTATTGGATTCCGATATTTGAATGTTAAATTTTACAATGTAAAATTTACATCATCCCCCACCATAAATACAGCTAAATTTGAGCTTCGATTAGAAGACTTAAAAACAAGGATATGTGGATGTCAAAGCTTGTGAACTTTGTCACAGCATTAGAAGGCTTAGAAAGAATAAATATCGTACTTGCTGAAGATAAAATGAAACATGGAATAGGTTGCCTACAAGATTCGGAGAGTTCAAAAAAACGTCGCTTTTAGAATTTATTGAACAAATTGAACGATGACAGCCTGTAATGTGGCATTAAATTAAAAATATCTAATTATAACTCGAAGCTAGTTTAGCTTTTAAAAGATATTCATAAGCAAAAATCACATTAAATGTTATACACTGACTTCCATAATTGTATACTTTTTTTCTATTTTTTACTAAATCGTGAATTACTTAAAGAGTATAAATCGGTTCATAACTTTTAGATATTTGCCTGAAAGATAATTTTAAGCTCTACAAGATGAAATGTGTGTCAAATTTTAAACTTTTATAATAACAAGTAGGCCTTTAAACGAAATTTTTATTAAAAGTATACAATTATGATCGCACAATTTCTTAATTTGAATAATTGGGTTTTTGTTTAAAGGAAATAATTAAATCTCAATAATAAAAAATATATATGAAATTTATATATTATAATATGGAATATTATGATTTTTTTGTTTTTAATTTAATAATTATTACATACATTTTTTTTATATTTTAGAAATGACAAAATTGAGCAAACAAACAAAAGATTTATTGATTGCTGATGCCAAATGTGGTTTTTCACTTGGTAAATTAGCATCAAAATATGGTATTAGTCGTGGAGCTGTACAAAAAATTAAAAAATTGGAAAATATCAAAGAAAAAAACTTTTCAAATTGGAAGACCTAGAATTCTTACATGCGCCGATCAAAGACTTATAGTATGAAAAACCAAAGATGAAACCTACGAAACAGCAACCGACGTAGTTAAAAATAATGTAGACATAAATGTAAGTCCTCAAACCATAAGAAGGGTTCTCCGTAGGGGTGGTTTGAAGGCTGGAACGAAGGTTAAAAAGCCTTTTTTGTCAAAGTGCTATAAGCAATTACGATTCCAATTTGCTGTTGCACACAAAGACTGGACTTCTCAGGATTGGTATAAAGTAATATTTTCTGACGAGACAAAAGTCAATAGGTTTTGGTCTGATGGACGAAAGTGGTGTTGGAAGAATCTTGGTGCAGTAGTGGACGACAGAAACATACAGGGAACAGCAAAATTTGGTGATGGTTCTGTGCTGGTTTGGGGTTGTATAACCGCAGAGGGACCTGGTTACCTGACTATAATCGATGGAAATATGGATACACAGTTGTATTGTGATATTCTAGGTAATGAATTGCTAAATATTTGTGAGTATTATGGCTTGGACACCGATAAAATCATTTTTTCAACAGGACAATGATCCCAAGCACACTTCGAAAAAGGCAAAAGATTGGTTTTTAAATAACAACATTGATGTTCTATCATGGCCACCACAATCGCCGGATATAAATCCTATCGAAAATATATGGTCTTCATTGAAGTTAAAGCTGAATCGTTATGAAAACCTTCCATCTGGAATTCTTGAACTGTGGGATCGTGTATCCAAGGAATGGAATGATATTTCGAAAAATGAGTGTCGAAATGTAATAGAAAGTATGCCAAAGCGAATTCGTGCTCTTCTAAAGGCAAAAGGAGGATATTCAAATTACTAAATCCCAATTACTGTAATTGAGTATCTGTGCGATCATAACTGTATACTTTTAATACATTTTTTGTTTAAACGCCTATTTGTTATTAATAATGTTAAACTTTTTAATATACATTTCATCTTGTAGAGCTTAAAATTATCTTTCAGGCAAATATCTAAAAGTTATGAACCAATTTATACTTCCTAAATATTTCACGATTTAGTAAAAAATAGAAAAAAGTATACAATTATGGAAGTCAGTGTATATAAAATGTTAATTCTCGTAATAAAATTCGATTCTTTTCTTTGAAAATAATTATTTTATTTACACTACAAACTTCTTTTTGGTTAAATAATATTTCTTTAATAATTACAAAACTAAGGCTCCTGAATTTTTATTTTTTTAATAAATAGTAAAATTTGGCTGCGATCAGCAAAAAGGTTGCCGACCGCTGCCCCAGACTCTGATTACAGACCATTTTAGTCTTAATAAATATTGTAATAAGACTTCGCCTGTTAGTTTCTTTAATAAACAAAATTAAATTGCTTTGTCTAATGGTGACATGAAACAATTAAGCATAATAAATAGGTATAAATTTCGAAAACAAACATGTATTTATAAAAAACAAATTAAATATGAAAAATTAGTTTGAAAACACAAATCGAGTATTCGGGCAAGAAGTAAATATTCCTATATGGCATCTGTGTTTGGTCATTTATTGCTCTTCTTTACTTTCGATAATTGATAACTAAATTTTAAATCCAAAATAAATAAATTAAATCTTGTCGAGAAAGAAGTAAAAAAACCATTAAAATAAATAAGTATTTCTAACCTGTCACATTATTTTTCTAAAAACAATACAAATTTACAATTTTTGCGTCTTAGAAATAAATATATTAGATAAAGTAACTACAGTAGTGGAAAAAAATGACCACTTTAAAAATTTTTCTATTTATTTATGAATTTTAAGAATGAGAAATCGACCAATAACATTTCTTAGATTAAATGATCAGCACGGATGTGGTCAGACATTGAATTCACCAAATTCTTGCTCCGCGCATGAAAAATCTAATCCGTCCAAACTAATTTGATTTTAACTTTAAGATCGTTCATAGGTGCCAGCAGTGTGATGAAGAGACGTGATGAGTTATAAAATAATTACTGGTTTCGTACTAAAAGCCACGAATGTGCACACACTCACGCCTTTTCATAAGTTTTCATTTTGGAATCACATAACATAATAGCATGTGATGTTATGTTTTATCATTAGTGTAATAAAGATTGACTGAGCAAGCTTTTCTGCGATTTCCCCATTGTTTTAAAATTCTTTGAGGATTTCTGATACTTCTTCAATTCTAAATATTTCGATGTACTTTGTTTGTTCGATGACTGGTGCTTTATTCGATTTCAGCTTATTGAGAGTATCACAAATCTCATGTCTAAGAATCTTTAGTTCCTCTAGGTCTTTTCTAATCAAAAGGTTTTCAACACGAGAATCATCACCTATCCATTATTTTCTCTTTCATGATGTGAGGCATATTTTAAATTGTTTCAATGTGTCAATGTATTGATGCTATATGTTGATTTGAGTATGCTGAACTTAGAATGGTGATTCTCTCATCCAGATGGAAATTGGTATTTTTTGTATTGACTATTCGAACATAATTAAAAAAATAATTTGATAAGTTTATATTTTTAAAATTAACAATTAAAATTAAGTTTAATATTTTTTTAAAAAGAAAAGTATTTAATTAGATATAAAATTAATAAAGTTTAAATTAAATTCTTTTTGAATAATTTGATAACATTTTTATTATTTTAAGTTTTTATTAAAAATGGTTAAAATTATTAATTTTAATTAATATTTTGAGAAATTAAATATTTTAAAAAGATTTAGAAAAATTGTTCAAATAATCATCATTAAAAATAAAAAAAACCAATTAGAACGATGTCAAACGGTGAACGATCTTCCGAGAGTTGTAATGACTCTAAATGTGATAAAAATAATAATTCCAATGAAAATTGTCTCAATATTCTTAACACATGATGACATCACTATTTTTACATCGAATGCAAATAGAAGAATTGCAAATCCTTTTGCCAGTTGTGAGGGGTTTGTCTGATAATTAGTTAAGTATGTTCTTCTCTCGCGTTCAATGTAATTATTTATACAACGATCTTAATTTACAATTATTTAATGATAAAATAATTAAATGACAAATAAATATATTTATTTTAATGTTCCGTTTTTCGGCGGATAATTAAAATTTGTCGTGATTGTATATTCTTGTTTTTAAATAAATGATTTCAAAAGAAGTCTTGTCTTCTTGATGAACAGACCGAAACGTGCGGAGTAATTAACACCAGTAATTTCTCTGATGTTATCATACATGTTGGTCATGTTCCATTCTCTAAGTTTGTCAATAACTACATACTTCTCATTGAGTCATTTTCATTTTGCTTGTAAGCACATTTTAAGAATTGTTTTGTACAACTTCTTGTATTCTTCGTTTTTATGACTTTGGTTTTCCGCCTTTCGTTCAGTAATAATCAAATTTCATAGTTAAATAGATTCCATATAACCAAAATTAACATTTTTTTCTATTTATCAGAACGTTTGTTTTTTTCTTATTTTTTCGTAATTATATTGTTGGATTCTTTATTATTTATTTGAATATATCTTTAAATTGAGGAATTTTCAAACTAAATTATTGATTTTAAGGACCCAGGATGCCCTAGCTTTTCTATAATTTTCTGACAGGAAAAAAATAAAAATTATAACATAAGATATTTAAAAATTTAATTTCGTAATATATATCTAAATATTTGAATATTAAAATTTTGATAAAGTATATAAGTTTACACGAAATTTTAAATCGATTAAATAAATGCTTTTAAATAAAACCCTTTTTAAATTAAAATATTTTTTAGGTAAAATTATTGCAGAAATTATTAAATTAAAATTTAAAAAATGAAATCTAAAAATAATTTAAATGTATTGTTTCACGATTCATTATCAAAAGCTTATCAATTTAGCTAGATGTCAAAGTATGAAAGCTTTACTAAGAATTGTCGGAGAGACTTTTCGTCATCTCTGTAAACGGATTAAAGAATATAATCGCAGGGAAAGTGATAGCAATATTGCTCAACATAGGAAGAATTGTTTGAATAGTAAAGTTGATGTAAGTAATTTTAAGATTTTTTCTTCACAATTTGATGATTACTGGGAGAGGGTGATGTGTGAAGAATTGTTGATCAAATCCTTTGATCCTAAAATCAATGTGCAAACACAATCCTCTTCACCTTTATCGAAAGTATTTTCATGATTTATAAATTACACAATAATTACATAAACATTGCTTTGATATATAAATGAGGGTAACCAGACAATTCGACACAAGACAATTCGACACACGACAATTCGACACAGACAATTCGACATAAGACAATTCGACACAAGACAATTCGACACACGTACAATTCGACACAAGACAATTCGACACAAATTTTTTAATTCGACACATTTTTTTAATGGGACAAATATTTTATTTCGACATTTTTTAAATTTCGATAGTTTTTTTTAATTCAACACTTTTTTTTAATTCGACCAATAACTAAAATGAAATATTTTCATTATTACTATACATTTTTTGAAACTCGACATTTTCAATAACTATATTTTTAGTTAGACTAATGAGTTATATCAAGGAAAAAATATCAATTTAATATGAAAAATATCAATTTTTATGAAAAAATATGTATTTAATATGAAAAATATGTATTTAATATGAAAAATATGTATTTAATATAAAAATATCAATTTAATATGAACTAATGTTTTAAAAATACATTCGTTAACAATTCAGCCTTAACAATTCATTATTTTGAACATATATTTCAATTTTTATATATTTTATATAAAAAACCAATTTAATATAAAAAAATATCAATTTAATATGAAAAAAATCAATTTTTATGAAACAAATTTTTTAATTCGACCCATTTATTAATTCAACACAGTAAAAGTTAATTTTTAACATTTTATTCATTGCAAATTAGCTAGCCAACGCAACTATTTCCGTTTGTCATCATTCGATGCATTCAAATTGTATTCTTGCACAGCCATTGCAATAGCCTCACTCAATGATACATATTTTTTCTTTACAACCACAGGGCGACCTGACAGAGCATTTGCCAAAGTCAGTCTGTGACAAGCTATATCTCTTCCAAGTCCATCAAGCAAGGTCCAAACACTGGAGCGGCTGCATTGAAATATAGCATTAAGAGCATTGTGGAAACCTTCACAACAATTTGTAGTTTTTGGTGTCTGCTCACCAGCAGAATCGAAATGGTTCCAGCATTTTATTGGAAACTGAGGAGCTCTATCAAGAGCACCCTCAATATAAGTTGATAAGAAATATGTGATAATTGATTTTTTTCATATTAAAATGATATTTTTATATGAAATACATATTTTTATATTAAATACATATTTTTCATAGTAAATACATATTTTTTCATAAAAATTGATTTTTTTTCATATTAAAATGATATTTTTATATGAAATACATATTTTTATATGAAATACATATTTTTTATAGTAAATACATATTTTTTCATAAAAATTGATTTTTTTCATATTAAATTGATTTTTTTTCATTTTAAATACAGAAAAACTCATTAGTCTAACCAAAAATATAGTTATTGAAAATGTCGAGTTTCAAAAAATGTATAGTAATAATGAAAATATTTCATTTTAGTTATTGGTCGAATTAAAAAAAAATGTGTTGAATTAAAAAAAACTAATCGAAATTTAAAAATGTCGAAATAAAATATTTGTCCCATTAAAAAGAATGTGTCGAATTAAAAAATTTGAGTCGAAATGAATGAAAAATATGTCGAATTAAAAAATGTGTCGAATTAAAAAATTTGTGTCGAATTGTCTGTGTCGAATTGTCGTGTGTCGAATTGTCTTGTGTCGAATTGTCATGGAACCAAATGTGAGTATATCATTGTTAATTTTAGTCTGATGATGACGGTTGATCCGTCGAAATGTATCACAATAAATTTTGACGAACGTTTTTTGATTTTTAAAAATAATTTTTCGTCATTTTTTAAATATTTATATAAAAAAAGTGTGTAAAATCATATTGGTGTTCTTAATAGAATCAATGACAATATAAGTTCGGTTTTTAAAACATCTTTTGTTATATTTTACTTGTTTAACACGTTGACTGCCGTGTCAACCACTGGTTTTAGAAGACTCTAACTTGTCATTCTATAATATTTTACCATCGGCGCAGTCTCAGAAATCGGTGGCTGACACATCAAAATCACAATAAATTACCTCAAAAATATCTCAAACCAAATGAAATAAGCTGTATTTTTTATATTAGGAAAACGTGAAAACAATTTTAGAAAATTTTACAAAATCCTATTTGTGGTTAAGATGTTAGGCTTTTTGACAAATATTTACGAAAAAAGATCTTCCAAACTGAAAATTAGCTCTAAAAGCCATCGATGAATTAATATTCTCTTGAACTCCAGATTTTAACATTACTTGGATAAATAAGCTGTATCTTGTTTACAAAAATGTAGAGATTCTAATGAATTTTATTTTGATCAACCCTACTCTGGTAACATGGGATCAAAGTGACCCATGACCGTTTTATAGTGAAATTAAATTTCAAATAAAAGTAATCTTTAAAAATCGAAATTTATAACATTACCAGGCAATAATACATTTAAATTATAGAACAATTGGAAAAATAATAAAAACTGTAATGTGCATTTCCTACACCCCTTTAATTTTGACCAGCATTTAGTTCTGTTTACTGTATGAGAGGAAAGTTTTGTATGTTGGTGATGAGATATGTTTTGATTTTTTACTATAAATCATAATGTATTACAAATCATAAAAGGCTGAAATAGACATTGCACCTTTCCCTGAGAATCTCCAAAACTGGAGAACAGTGTGGAACAAGGTAAGAAATTCCAATAGGAAATGGAAGCGAGAAAAGATGATTAGTCTTAGCAATGCGATTGAAGAGTCCTTAAACGTTAGAAATTTCAAGAAAAGTGGTACCAACTATCTTGAACTGCGTATATTAGATAATCCGGATACTCTGTTTTCACTGGTACCTTTCGTGTCCAAATCATAGCTGGTCACTATCAAAAGCTTTTCGAAGCTCACCCGCTCGTCAAGTGGGCAGATGGAATTCGATACCCTGGAAAATGCTGTCTTAGTGTTGATTCTCCTGACGAGGCTGAAATAAAGTTTTATATATCGCAGCTGAGTAATGGGAAGGTGCCAGAATCAAATGGAGGGATTGCTGAAATTCTGAAATTGGGTGGGCAGCCACTCGCGGACAAAGTGAAGCTTGATTTTGAACTGATATGGAATGGTGTTCATGAATTTCCACCGGCTTGGAGGAGAAGCAAAGTGATGAAATTATTCAAAGGAAAAGGTACAAGATCTGACCCGAACAACTATAGGGGTACCTTTTTCTTAGAAGTTACTGGTAGGGTTTTTGTGTGAATCATCGTTAATAGAATCCTATCGATGATGGAAGAAAGGTTAGATCCCTGGCAATTTGGTTTTAGGTCATAAAGGCGTACATCGGAGGCCATTATTATACTCAGGCGTTTACAGGAAGAAGATCGATACAAAAACCAGAAGGTATATGAGATCTTCATTGATTTGGAAAAGGCAGTCGACAGTGTCCCAGGTTAGTTAGTTTAACCAACAAGATTCTCTGTATTATCAAAGAATTTCATGAGAATTTCATTGCGATTGTAGGAAACAGTGATTTTCCATGGAAAGAGGTGTTAGGCAAGGATCTGTGATGGGACCTAGCTTATTCAAATTGGTCTTCGATGAAGTGATTAAAATGGCTATACTGAAATGATTCGGAGGAGGTGTCACCCTGATCGATGAGCCAGGCATTCAATTTCAAGTGAACAGACTTGCATATGCAGGTGACTTCTGTATCATCGACTCTGATATTGATCGAACCTGTAAACAGCTTAAATTACTAAGGAGCAAATTTTTGTAGTTAGGACTGACAATAAGTGCTACTAAGACAAAAGTCATGTGCCGTACTGACGAATCAGGCTCTGGAATATCGTAAGTCAAATGCAGTGAGAAGATCATATAGAATTAGCGAAAGAATTCTGTTATCTCGGAAGTATATTGACCAGTCGTGGTAACTGCAACTGGGATATTAATCAACGAATACGAAATTGAATGCGGAAGCTTAAAGAATTGCAACCTGCAATTCAGATTAACAAAATCTCAACAGTATTGAACAGAAAACTGATTGAGACTAGTATTATCCCTGCGGTGCTCTCAAGAAGACCAAACTCGACAGGATCCCGAATAAGCAACAAGGACTGATTCGGACAAGAGTGATTCTGGCGAAAAGACGCACAGTATTCTATAAATAAAATTCAAGAAGGGTGTGACTGAGGTTCGAAGAGTTCTAAACTCTGAGATCACCGCAGAAAATCACAGAACCAGCGGCCATAAAAAGAAACTGATGAGAGAGTGCATTGCTCACGATGTGCTCTGTATATTCAACGATCCAACAAATTTGGCGGAATACAGGGAAAGTCCAAACGAAAGAAGGCTTCTCTAAAATGATGAGGAATTTTAAAACCTGATCAAATGAACCATATCTGAGCGACTGAAAGAGGTAGTCGAGAATGAGAAAGAATATCCGAAAATGTTTCAGACGTGTATCAAACTATTAGGTTGCACATTCCCTTCTTGCTTTAAATAATTTGCTGAGCAAAAGGAACTCAAAAGACGCATTAAGAATGTACATCTGGCCAGGGTGCCGACGACACAGTGAAGGGGAGGTTCATTCATATGTCCAATGGAAAACCGCCACAAAAGTTATAAAAACTAATGGATGGCTACGACGGCATTTATTAATTGATCATCGAATCCAAGATAATGGTTCTACGAACATCGAAATAGTACAAAGAGTAGAAACAGGAAGACCTAATCGACCTTTGAACTTGAACGCGGAACATGATAGACCAGTGTCTGTCGGTGTAACTGATGAGGACTATCCAAGAGTAATCCCTAGTGTGATGCTGAGATTTCGGCTGGATAATATAACACATAAGGAAGTGTTTCATTGCCAATTTCCCCGTTGCACTAAGTGCGTTTATAAAGCAAAAAGTCTTTAGAATCACAGAACGAAGGAAAATGACTGGTCATTTCTCAGAGGGAAAAGGCCACTTTTAATTAAATAAAAATCTAATAACAAAAATTTTTATTAACATAAAAATACTAATATTATTATTTACATCAAAAATCACATATTTTAATTATCTATATAAAAAAATAAATGTAACAGAAAAATGTCGAAAACAATATTGTTTAAATAATCACACGGAACAGTTTTTTTCAAATAAATGATTTTTTTCTTTTATGTTCTTTATTTAATCTTTTAAAGAGAAAAACCATTTCTTATGATACCATCAAGCGCTATCGTCATTATTTAACGCAAATTATCAACAACAAGCCGCCACCGACAGTTGTCGATTTATTGTCGGTCGATTACTGCCACTCGGTTGATCGGTATCGAATTGTGGCGCTCAAATCATTCCAGTGGGCCATATACGGACCTGCACTCAACAACCTCGCTGGATTAATCAATCACTTGATTCAATCCCAAAAATCGGTACCAAAATCGACCATCATTTTGGTCGTATCAGCGGGTCATCGAGTATCATCAACCCCAATCGACAGAGGTAGTGGCCACCTCCATAAAGACGAAGCCGACGGTAGCATGCCACTGTTAAAGGTCAAGTCAATAATAACCCGTCTCCTTTCCTCCATTATTTAGAGAAGCAGGTAAACTTCAATATATATATATATAATAAAAATTCTAATTAAAGCAAAAGATCGCTAAGCGATTATCATACATAATTTATAAATTGCAAATTACGATAGTTGCAATAATTATATATAATTCATATTTAATTCGTGAATTTTTCTTATTTCTAATTCGGCCGAAATATTATCATTAATATCCACTACCAAATGACGAATGAATATCATTACAATCCACTACCAACAAATTATTATCATCTTTACTTACAACCGACGCATTATTATAACATTTACTCTCATTTATTTGGCATCAGACAAATTATTGTTTAACTGACTATACTCAGCTGCACTATTTTTGGCAATTTAAAGAAAATGATATGTACACAAATTTATTAATTATTTTTTGATGAAATAAGGTGTTTCAAGTTTAATTTAAGTCTATAAATACAT
>MQRK01198010.1:8051-20034 GCA_001938485.1 Girardia tigrina
TCCAAATTAGCATACACATTCAAACACAAAACATCAAACATTCAAATATTCCTCAGTCATTTTATGAGATTTTAATTATACTATCACCTATTGAAATTTAAACTTGATTGAATGTATTTATGACACAACTTTACCTGTAAGTAATGTAATTAATAATTAATGCAGAATAAAATATTTCATAATACTGCTAACAAAATAGTATAAATTAAGTAAGAGTTAAGGTAAGGCAATTTAATTAACTAAATCCTAATCAGTAATAAAAGCAGAAAAAATGAAATAGGAACTAAAAAATTTAAATAAAAAAATATATTTTCATCATAGACTCATTAGCAATAAAATAAAAGGTTTAAATAAAAAACATTATACAACACTCAAAATAAAAATATAATAATAATAATAATAAGCGGATAGAATTGTTAAACATTCATACCAGATAAATAGAGCAAAATTAAATAAAATAAAAATTATGAAATGTAACAAAAGAAAGCAATGGCGGATAGCATGTGCGACCAACTTGCGCCTGTACCTTGATTACGGATTCTTTTTCTTCTTTCGTAGCAGTGATAATTAGTAAAGTGTACATCGTGAGTAATTGTTATGCATTTTAAATTGTCCTTTTAAATTGTTCTTTAAATTGTTGTCTTTTTGAATTGTTCTTTCTGGACGATTTATGTTCAGGTATTTGTACCTGATTTGTTTCTACAAAGTCTGAGCTAAGTGGATGCGCACACTAGTTGTCTGTTGATTTCTGTCACTCGCTGGCAGTTCGGTGTGTGTCGTAGAGATCAATGCCGTTCTGGTACTGATTTTTCTACTCTGATTCTAAAGGTGTGTCATACCGGCTGTATGGATGCCTCCGAATCTGATGAGACAACTTTTCAGAAAGTCACATGGTTGTGATTCATGCCGTTTTTCAAAAATCTATTTTTAATAAGTGATTTTCTTAGATGTTTAATTAATTATTGATATTTTGAATTTTTTTAGATTTTCAGCAGGATTTTTTCAATAGAATCCTCAATGCTCTGATTCAAATCCAAACTCTTGAGGAATCGGCTTTCTGATTGGATATCAGACTGGGGATGAAGACGAAGGTGACCTTTTTTGTTATTTTGTTATGTAAATAAATTTTATTAACTTGATGCTCAAGTTTTTATTTTTTGTATGATTGCATGTGATTTTTGCTTGTTTGTGGTTTATTCGGATTATTTTGGACAAATGGTACGGTCACAAGAAGAACATTGAAATATGGTCAAGACATATATATATATAAATTTAAATTAAAAAAATAAATACGTTAATTTAAATATACAATAAAGAAAATTAAATATATTTAAGTATAAATTTTTGAACATTATAATTTAAAAAGGAATTTTGAGTCATGTTACTCATTGCTTTCCAGTATCGAGGCTAGTGGTGTATGGATGTAGTGTCGTTTGTGGCCGGGGTGTAATAATTGGCCTGAATTGTGTAATAATCGCTCTGATTGGCCAGCCAATCAGAACGAGAGTTGGATAATCGCGAATTTTTCAAAAATTCATGTTTTTTATTTTTAATAAATTTTGATATTGAAATTTTTAAAACTATTTTTGTGATTTGAAGAATTGAAATGTCGAGTTTAATTTATTATTTATGGAAAAAACCGACGATAGAAACGCATATATTAACTGTGATTTACTAAATATTGTCATCGTTAATTTTGAAAACATAAAGATTTCTTTTTTTTGAAAACGATTAAGTTAAAGTCAATGGATTTTATATAGAAACGAATTTGTGCGATCAAATATTTTTATTAAGTTCGATAAAAGTCATTTTTCAATTGTCTCTGAACGAATTTAATTTCGAATTGAAATTGAAAGAATATTTTAAACTCTCATTGATTGATTTTTTAATAAAAGGAACTCAAATCATCGAATTATAAAAGTGGTCAAGCACACTGAGTCCGAGCTATTGTCAATCAAAATACAGAGCATCTTTGCTACTACCCTTTTACTTAAGATCCTGAGCGACAAAATGAAGTTAACAGCTATTAGTGTAACAAATCTCTTATTTTCTACGATACTTTTTATTATCATTTTTATTATTATTTTTCGCTCATGGGCTCTTTCATCTACATTTAAAGGATGTAATGACAGCCTTAATAAATTAAGCAAATTATTATATGATAAGGGATATTCAAAATCGATAGTAGAGAAATTAACAATGGAAACTATTGATAAATTAATTGACAAAAAAAGTAATACTAAAATTTTAGATGTTCAAGATCAAGAGCAATCTTGCAAAACTAATGATAAGTGTTTGGTAATTGGATCTGTGTTAACTGTACCATATTCAGAAGGGTTTAAAATATTTAAAAATTCTATTTTGAAAGCGTTAGATAATGCAATAAGTTTAAAAGTAATATCCAGTACTCAAAATATTGAAAGCATGTTCGGCAATAAATCTCCAACGCCATTAGGATTGTGCTCGGATCTCATTTACCAATATACATGTTATGGGTGTAACGCCACATACATTGGAGACATCACCTCATCTCTGTAAGAGAATCCAGGAACACAGTTGCAATGAAGGTGGAAGTAACATTGCATGACATAGAAGACATTGTAAAGGAGATATAACTTCACAACACTTTAAAATTCTGTGCACTCAATTTAAAAATTATTGGGAGAGAGTGATATGTGAAGCGTTATTTATAAGATCTTTGGATCCTAAAATTAACGTTCAAACTACATTATCTACAACTTTTTTGGGAGTTTTTAAATGATGTACTGATTACGTGTTGATTGCACAATCATTAACTGCACTATATAAGTAAATTTTCATTTCAAAAATCATTTTTTCTGATGATGACGGTTAAACAGTCGAAATTAATAAACTTTGATAGGCTTTGTTAGGAATTAAAAATGCTATGAAAATTTTTGAAAGAAGGTTATATTAAATATGTACAAATTAAAATTTTTATATAATTAAATATGTAACGTTTGAAAAAATAAAATTACTAAAATTAAGAAGATCAATTAAATTTATAATAATAAAATTTTTTTTGAGAGTTTTTAATATAATATAAAAATTAAAATGTATAATTTTTATGTGGAAAAATTTTAAAAAAATTTATAAAATTAAATGAAACGATTAAATATTTTAAAATGTTATCGTAATTCAAATTGATTTATAAAAGTAATGAAAAAATCAAATATGAATATGTATAAGTATTTTTACGTATATCGGTTTAAGATTTATAAAACAAATTGTTTCTCAAAAAAATAATAAGTTTGTTTAAATATTAGATTTAAACATTTTTTGTGAGGTATAATAAAAGTTTTGATGTCAGAAATATCTCATAGTAATATATCCTCATAATATATATCCGACGATGTTCCAAGAACCTCTAATAGACTTGAAAATTTTTTATTATCATTATTATTATTTTTTATTATTATTAATCTCATTATAATGGGTTAATAAGTTAAAGTTTTCAAAAATAGTCAAGTAAATTGCATAAAAAATGTACATTTTTCCAATAAATACAACACTGTAGTTCAAACAAACGTTTAGAAATATTCCTACTGTGAACGTAATTTCCGTTATATGACTCATTTTTTAAAATAATAGCATTTTATAAAATCATTTTTATTTTTTTGTTTTTTATCTCTACTATTATTTTATTTGTATTAATTATATTTTGTTATTAACTTCGTCTTGAATTTCCGTATTGGCGCCACTTGATAATAACATCTGGACCGTGAAGAAGTCTCCCAGGGCGGCAGAGATGTGGAGTGCTGTGACCCCTTCCTGTAAAATAAAATAATACATTTTTTAAAATTTAATGTATAAAATTTTATGTAAAAGTTTAAGAAAATTTGATTTTTTATAAGTAAATTTTATTTTAAAATATATTTAACGATTAAATGTTAAAATATTTGCCATAAAATAATTATGAGGAATTATTATTCTTACCGGTTTGGTATTGGAAAATAATGATTAAAAAGCAAAAAGCGACAAAAAACCTTTTATAGAATAACAAAAGTTATGGGTGTATTTCTTTGTTTTATTAATTGTCATTAAACCCCATTGTTCAAACATCGGCTGGTTTCGTGCTGGATCGTCATGCGACCCGAAATGTTTTCTGTTTTTTATTATAAAACATGTTTCATGTTTACAACAAGAAATAAATTCTTCCATGAAAGTTAAGCTCGAGAGTAAACGTCCTTCTTTTCAGGTTATAATTAGAGGAAATCAGTTTAAATGTTAAAAAAAGTATTTTAAAAAATTGTTTTATATTGTTATATATTATTAATATATAATTATTATATTTATTATGATATCCCATTCAGCATTTATTTATTCCTAAAATTTGTGAGGGAAAATTCGGAATGTTGTAAGTTTGTTGTTTGTATGCTGTTTAAATTGGTGACTCTCCTACTGAGATGAGATTGATATGTTATTGATTAATTATTTAGATCTAATGAGATTAATTTAATGCGATTAATTTTTAAATACTAATTAATTAAAGTTTTATAATTATAAATTTTAATAATATTTTTAGTAAACTATTTTAACTTATTAAATTTAATATATTTTAAAAAATTAATGTTTTTTTTAAAAACAAAAAACGATCATCAGAATTTATTGTGATTAATTTCGACGGATCAACCGTCATCATCAGACTAAATTAACAATGATATACTCGCGTTTATATATCAAAGCAATGTTTATGTAATCATTATGTCATTTAAATCATGAAAATACTTTCAATAAAGTTGAAGAGGATGGTGTTTGGATATTGATTTTAGGATCAAAAGATTTAATCAACAATGCTTCACACATCACACTCTCCCAGTAATTATCAAATTGTGAACACAAAATCTTAAAATTACTTACGTCAACTTTACTATTCAAACAGTTCTTCTTATATTGCTCAACAAATTAGATTAAAAGAAAAAATTGATAGATGGTGTAGTGGGGACGCTGCGCCGTTTCGATGAAGACTCAACGAGTCCAATCACCGACCAGTGACCCTGTTCGAAAAACCGAGACAAACTGCTATATGACTCAAATATCACACCGCAATGGTATGGCGGATTCGCTATAAACGTGGGACGGCCATCACGCCCAATTGTCAAAAAATTAATTCCGAGGCACTTCGCCGGTCCGTCCGTCAGAACTCGAATAGGGACATCGAATTGAATGCCCATGCTCACAAAATTATCAATTGGCATAACCGAACCAATAGATGAAAAAAATCAGTAAAATCTCTAAATCAATTAGTAACCACACGAAACCCAAAATCAGTAAAAAATATATTTTTAAATTACAATTATTAAAACAACATCATTAAAATGTTTTTTTTAAATTAATTTCCGACATTTTTTTCTGTTCTAATGTTATCGATTCACTCCATTGTTTTTGAAAATTAAATTTCGCATTTTTTTCCATTTTTTTGTTATTAAGTTTTGATTTTTATAGATTTTATTACCGATAATATTTTACACATTAGCGGTGATTAAAAAAATTACGATTGATAAAGTTAAATTAATAATTAAATTGATAATAGTTAAATCAACATCAGCCCCCAACAATAAATGCAGAGCATGATGCGAATTATGGTTTGGTTGGAGAGACATGTGAATCATTAAATTGGACCCATCATGCAAATGAGACAGAAAGGTTCTGTGGGTATTGTTGGATCGCCTCATTGTCCTCGATGTGGATGCAGGGTTTTAGTTTAGCGATGTTTACAGTCCGTTCGACACCTTGGAAATCGATTGTGGCAGTGTGTGATAAGCCAGGAGTTTGAGAAGTTTGTAAGGTCCAGTATATCGGTCTTGTAACGACGTTGGGGATTCTCGCTGCAGCCAGACAAATTTGGAGGTGGTTAATTCCTTCAGAATGAAGATTTGTTTGCTCCGGGTTGTGCGGGAGTTCTATCCGACTGAAGGAAGTTGTTGCGTGCTGCGGTGAGTAATGCATCATCTATAGGAGCTTCGTTGAAGAAGAGCTGTTTGATGAAAGATGCGTTTGTGCCGAACAGTAACTGGGCCGGTGAAGGGCCGTAGTGGCTGTTAGGAATATTTCTCCAACTGAGGAGGATGTAGGGCAGTTGTTTGGACCAATCTTTTCCTGAAGAAAGTGGTCGGAGCGAGTTTTTAAGTATACGATGTAGGCGCTCAACGAGTCCATTGGCCTGCGGGTGGAATGCGGTTGTCCTTATCTTCTGAATTCCTAGACGTTTCATTAAGCTGTTGAAGATGTCCGATTCGAACTGGCGACCTTGATCGGTTATGATCCTCTTTGGAATACCGAATCTGGCGATCCAGTGGTTCATAAAATGGTCAACGATGGTCTAAGTTGTTATTGTCCGCAGTGGAAAGGCTTCAGGCTAGCGCGTGTTCCGATCGATCATGGTGAGGATGTACGTGAAATCATTGGAATTTGGCAGGGGACCCACAATGTCGATGTGGACCGTGTCGAATCGGCTGCCTGTCAGAAAAGATAGGACTGGTGGTTTAATGTGCCTGGTGATCTTGCTTTTTTGGCACGAAAAGCAAGCGCGACACCATAATTTTATATCGCGACGCATGAATGGCAATACTACTTTTGTTCGTAACAGTTCATATGTGGCCTTCGAACCAGGATGGGAAGTGTTATGGATTACCTGGAACGCTTGTGCTTGCAAGTTCTGAAATTATTTTAATACAATAGATTAACGTATAGATTTATTTCATCATAGATAATGGATTTAAATTGAATTAAAATATTTTTGAAAATAATTTTAAATTATTTAAGTAAAGAATAGTAATTTAAATTTGATCGAATAATTAGAGGTTTTGAAATAGAATTAAAATCATATTAGTGTTCTTAATAATTAGTACTTGAAAATACGATGTATTTAATAATAATAAAGATTTACAATATGATTAAATGATTAAATGTGATTAAAAATATTCACCTGTGTTGTAGAATTTATATCAAAACCAAATGTTGGTGTTAAAAACGTCTTTATGATTCTTGTAGCTCTGTGTAAAGCAGCATAATGAAGAAAATTGCAATTTTGGAGTGAATCCCAAAACAACGGCGCCATTTGAGATTTCAACTAAAATTTAATAAAAATAAATTGATACAGTCAGTTTTCGATAATCACCGAGCTCGGAATATAACAAAGGAAAACATCGTCCGCGTTAAAGTGTAAAGAATTGTTTATTGATATAATTTTCTTAAGATTCCAGTTTTCAATTGCTGTTAATATGGGATGATAACGAACGTTGCTGTGCGCATGGACATCCGAAGACCGGAGGGGTCTTTCTGTGCTGTCTGTAGCCTTATTTTCAAAAACATTCATAACCACATCATTGGAAATTATTGCTTCAGGTTTATTGCTGTTTTCTTTCGGAATCGGATGAACTCGATTAAACATCGTTTTTGCAAGAATCCTTCTTAACATTTTTAAACAAAGAAGAAACTTTTTCTCATTTGCCAACACTTTGCTGAGTTTTTAACTGTTATTGGTCGAACTAATTATACCTATTGTTTGTTTCTAACTCCAATTATAATATAAAAAAAGATATATTATAACTTTTTATACAATAAATATTTGTTTGAAAATAACTCTGAAATAAATTTGCATAATTTGCTTCGATTATAATTCAATTATATTTTTAAATACCTCTAGGTTTCGTTCGGTGGAACAGACATTATGTGTATAACAACATAAATATCAATCTACTGTAAGAGAAAGATGTTTAAAGTAAGCACAATGATAAAGCATTCACCAGTATCATTAATTACATACTTCCTGATACCATCTATGAAGAAGCTTTGTGGTTTGTGGGCAAGTCATGCATTCAGAATCATATATTTTTTCATCTCCGTATTGAAAACAATATAAACGCATCTAACACGTCCAATGTGTACTTTATTTTTTGAGGAAATCAAACTATCGCCAAAATATACAACTGCTTCTTGGAAAGTTTCGAGAGCTCCTGCTTTTCTGAAAAGCATTCTTTGGAAACAATATCTATAGTTCTTTATTTAGAATGTAGTTTTGTTATTTAATTCTTCTTTCAACTATACTTTCTGGTACGCATTTCCTAGATCAATCGAACTAAAATAGTGTGCCTTATTCAGCGTGTTCAACATTGCACCACATTTGGTATTGTAATTCTAATTCTACTACTTGTAATTCTAATCATCTGACTAGAGTCTACGCTCACTCAAAGGTTTTGTTTTTCGTTTTACCACTCATATATCTATGAAAAATTCTTTGATGAACTAGAGTGCTCGATTATATTATTATCCTCCAAAATTCTAATTACATCATCTAATTTATACTCAAAATGTTTTCTTTTACTATAAGACTTCACTAATATTGTGTTTCTGAGCGTTTTTATTCTGTAATTTGTCTGTGATATTTTCTGGATACCCCACTTATTGCTTATGAATATTGATCTAAACTCTGATAAAATCTTCATTAATTGCCCGTCAATTTGTATGTCATGCATTTTCATATTTTTTTAGTCTTGCCACATCCAATGGGTAGTCTCTAATCACCAATAATTTCACACCTCGTGTTGTTTATCTTTTCAGTTGTATTCAGAATTTAATCAAAAAATCTATATCTGTGATTATTGTGGGGTTTAGTTCATTGACCACATAAAACTCCATCAACTTTTGTTTTACTTCCGTAGCTAAATTCAATTAAACAATTCCATAATTTACTAATTCTGAGTCATTTACAAAATGGATACGTGTTTTCGTTTCTCTGATTTTAATGTCTTTCATATTTTTAATTATCTCGGCCTTAATTAGATTCACTATGACTGCTTCAGATTAACATAAATATTAAAAAAAAACTTATTAATTCTTTTTAACTACATAACAGCAGCATAAATAATTTTTTAAAAAAATCTGAAAATGAGCCATGAGTGCTTTGACCGAAACACCATAATAATATTTTTTACATAATTTTTTATATATAAATTATAAAATTTGACAATAAAAATTATTACAAAAGTTACATGACAACATGTATATTTACAGAAAATTTAAATTGTTTCAGTTTATGAGTTTTGTTATGGTGTATCAATTATAATGAGTAAATTAGTAAGATTTCATGATTCGGTCAAAGGGGAGAGAAAATGAAGCGGAAATTAATTTCGGTTTGACTGAAATATATATTTGCCATTGATTAAATTAAAATAATTTAAATAAAATAAATCAAGTAAATTTAAAAAAAATAAATAAGTAAAAAAATTGAAAATTAAATAAAGCAATAAAATTAACAAGAATTAAATAAAATTAAAGAAATTAATAATTAAAATATTTAATCGAAAAATATATATAAATATATAGATTCACTGAATGATAGTTTGTTTTTTTTGTAAATCGATAATTGTAATTCGGAGTCCATCGATTGATTTCCACTTAGATAAAATGTTTTTTGATATATATGTCTGTGTGTATGGTAAATAAAATAATTGAGTGACTACTCGATATGTGTGTGTGTGATATGTTTCCTTGTGTTGTTTAAATATATCTGTGAATGTGTGTGTATAAAAAGAAAAGAGTAGTGTTAAATGCATGTATGTGTGTGTGTTAAATTATGATTGGAGAACTTGTGTGTGTGTTGCAAGAGTTCGAATATGAGGATTTGTCACAATTTTTTCAATTTAATAAATTTGTTCGAATAGATCAAAATTTTGTAATTCCTTATAATAAATTTTGAATATTAGAATTGAAGTTTAATCAAAATCAGTTTTCTCTGAAAATATGAACAAAATCATTAATAACGATCGACGGGATTCTTTAAACAATACTTTGTCGATTGGAAAGCGTCAAACACAATATTTTGATTATATAAATAAAGGAGTTAATTCACCAAATCCGCTCAATACATCTTCAAATAAGGGCAAATATCCAAACGACTAAACACCGCAATAAACCGTATTTATACGTACCGACAAGTGAAAAGGCTCCCTCGTTCATAATCAGCTTCATAGAAATTAAACAGACGAAACGATTTGGTTTACTTGTTGTTGATGAACTTCATATGAATGGCGATGAGTTAGTTGAGGCGTGGTATCCGCAACATCTAGGAAAAGTTTCAAAAAGCAAACACATGCACTGTACATATGTAAGAGAATTAGCAAACTAATTCAATCTAGACACAACACTGTGTTCAACCTAATAATAGAAGTGATTGATGCTGATAAACTAATTTATAAAATTCAATTGGATCAAAGATCTGAATGGTCAGCAACTAAACTGGCTGAAGATATCAAGTCCCGGAAGACGCAATCTATGGTTCATTGACATCAAAACCCCATACGACGCGGATGATGGATCAATTACTGCGTGGGAAATGAAGAAAAACAAATATGATGTGCTCAAAAAAAGAAGTAAATAAAGTATTTAATGGATGGACAGTCCGAATGGGCTCAGTTTTTGGGGGTTATTTTGGATGCTGACCTGAAACAAATGATGAGATTTAAAATACCGTACATCTGCGAAAAAATACACTCTACAACTTCAAAAATACAAGCACCCTGTCAAACACCAAACACAGCTGCGTCACCTGGAACTATTTGAAATCAATAGCAAAAAAGTATCAATCAACCGATGTTGTTGCATGAGAGATTCGAAAATTTATCGAAATAACCTAATCAAATGATATTCTGTGAAAACACCTTAGTTAACAGAAGATCGATGGCGCTTAGCCAAAAATAAACTTGTTTTATATAATAAAATTTTGTTTTTATTATTAGGTCGAACCAAAAGTCTTTTCGTATTTTTTATTAAAAATTTAAACATAATTTTACAACAAATAAAAAGCATTTAAGTTTCAATGTAAAGGCTATTTGAATCTATAGCTTGAATCCATCTTTGGGCAAATTGTGCGATCCCGCTGTGGTACCAATCCTTGTTCTTAGAAGCGAAGAACTGCTGACACCCTTTTTCGACCTCGGCCAGATTGTTGAAGCTGCGACCACGAAGAAAGTGTGCCATAGAGCGGAAAAAGTGATAGTCGAATGGCGCAAGATCCGGACTATACGCTGGATATGGAAGAAGTTCAAAGGCGTCGAGATTTTTTATTTTTTCCTTTGTTTGTTTGACGGTGTGCGGTTTTGCATTGTCCTGTTGTAGATGAACTCGCTTTCGATTGATCAAAGCGGGGTATTTCTCGTCAAGTGCCGCATACATTCGATCAAGTTGGGCGCAGTAAAGGTCAGCGTCGATGGTATGACCATTTGGAACCAGCTCAAAGTGAATCACGCCTTCGAATTTCCACCAAACACACAAAAGTGCCTTTCTTTTAGAAACGATCTCGTTTCGCTACCGGTTTCGCCATTTGTCCGGGGTCCAACCATTGATTTTGTTCATCTGGATTACTGAAGTAAACTCACTTTTCATCGCAAGCTACAATTCGATGGATGAAACGCTCATCGCGCGGATTTTCAAGCAATTTTTAACAAGTTTCGAAACGCTTTTCGGCTTGAATTTGTGTCAATTCATGAGGCACTTCTCGACATCGTCTATTGACCTTGCCAAGAGCGTGAAGGTTTCGTACAATGGATATTTGAGGAATATCGAGTTCGGCCGACAATCTGCGAGTACTTATTGACGGATTTGTCTCGACGGCTTCACGAATTGCTCCGGAATTTACTGTAATAGGTCGGCCTGAACATGCATTGTCTCCGAGGTCAATGTCGCCTTCGATGAACCTTTTGAACGAATTTTGTGCAGTACGATTTGAAACAACATTATCGCCTTCAACTTCGCATATCTTCTTTGTTGCTGCAGTTGCGTTTAAGCCATGTTTCCAGTAATGGCGTAAAAGAACACGAATTTCAGAATTTTATATGATTTTTCTAAAAGACCATAAAAATTATATTAACGACTAATTACAAGTTTTAATATATATTGTGATAGAGCAGTTCTAGAGCCAGAGCCGTGGCAATCACCCCTCGCGCCCCCCGGTCGGGGGGGCCTC
>MQRK01198011.1:19290-34500 GCA_001938485.1 Girardia tigrina
ACATTCACAAAAATAAAAATAAGCAACCCAAATTCAAATTAAGAATAAATAAAAAGATTCATATTTTCATTACATTACATTACCCCAACATATATATATATATATATAAATAATAACTCACAATTTCATCGATATATTTTTAAGTTACATTTAAAATTATATTTAAAAGTATTATTTATACATAAAAATTCCAATTTCAAATTTTCTTTATTTCTACAAATTATATATATATATATATATATAATAACTCACAATTTTATCGATATATTTTTATTATTAGATTCCAAATTCTTTTAACAATAACATATTTAAACAATACACAATTATATAAATAATATAAACCTTTTTCATTGTAAAGAGTAAATCAATTATCATTATCTAAAAAAACGTAATCGAAATTCTATTTTTATTAAATTTAATATTTAAAATAACTTTTATGGGTCTACAAATTTCTTTAAGAATTTTCTCGCTTTTATTTTTGCTTTAATAATATATATTTTAATAATATATAAAGATTTATTTACAATGTTTACGGATGTCTATCTCAAACAGCACTAAAAGTCAATCAAATTTGCCAAAATCGTTTTCATCATCATTAAGTTTCCTGAGTGCTAGATTTCGAATTTTTGCGAATTCCTAACCGCAAAACATCAAATATCAATATTTCATTTAAGACAATCTTCCTTACGACCAGTAATCTTATTGGGATTTAATCATGCACCTTCAGACAATTGCTTCTGGAAGTATTACCAACGAAAGAATCGTTTTAGTCATTTCAAGCAGGAATAAATTCCGCATAAAATATTTCAGAAAAAAACTTTTCATCGATAAAAAATGTGTTTCAAACGTGTGTAATTCATACTGCAATGACGCTTACCAATTTTAGGTTTCTAAATAAATTATGGAAGTCTCAATTATCGATAGATCAAGTGGTATCGATCGGGGAAGTTAAAAAAGAACAACAGCTATTTTAACGCAATATTCTATCAAATATAAATAAACTTTTAGAAGAATATTATTTAATTGCTGATTGTTTTTCTCACTAATTGCTGTCAGAAACAATCAAATGAACTGGTTTAAAAACCCGAAATCTTATCGCAAAGTGTTCTCTGTTATTCCGAAACCATCCAGGAGATATTTTATATTTGTGGTATTGGATTACAATCAGAAACAGACTTGGGTAGTCATTTAGAAACATCAAATTATGAAACTAATACAATTCGTAGATTTCAATGTACCAAGACATTTGCTACGCATCGAAATGACTGGGCAAAAATCATAATTAAATGGAAACCCGCCCTCGTTTGGGCGAAAATTATCGATTGTCATTTGATTACAAACAAATGGGGGGCACATTCTTATTATCCCGAATACTGATAGCTGCCCCCATCAGGAAAAGGAATTTTAAAGAGTTTTCAGGAAGCTATATTTACTTTGAAAGGCCTATCAGAGATAGGGCTGACAATCCCGGGATCCAGGAAAACATTCCAATCTCGAAATCATCGGATTAAAATGCTAGGGATTTCGGAATTTCAGGAAAATTTGATTCAATAGAGATAAAAAATTATAAAACATGGATTACTTTTTAAATTTAAATTTTTACTTTTTGGTAAATAATCCACTACTAATCAGTTATAATTTATAACTGATTAGTATGGGAATTTTTTTCCAAAAAGTATAAAATAAAATTGATCACTTTTGAAATTTTATTTTTGACTTTTTAGAAAGAAATTCCCCTATTAATCAATTATAAATATTTTTTTCTTAAAAAAATTTTTTTATAAATTAATTTATAAGGAAACAAATTTTCCGTAATATATCATTGAATCAATGATTTTGATAATTTAAATTTTATACAAATACTTTTCATCTATATTTAACAAGTAATTCTTAAATAATTTTGTGATATTCCTTTAAATATTTTATTAGAAGAACGTTATTATTTTCATAATATATACCTTATTATTTATTATAATCTGTAAGTCCATACCATTATTCCTTTTATTAATTATTACCCTAGTTTCATTTTGTTTACCTTTAATATTATTTATCATAGTAAATTACATTTAAAAAGAATTAATTAAAAAATAAATAGAAATAAATAGAAATAATAAATAAATAGAAATAATATGATATAAATAGAAAAATTTTAAATAATAATTTCAATTTCAATAATTTGAAAATGAATATTGTTCACCTGTACAATTGTTCAGCTCAAAGCCTATTCAAAGGAAAATAGCATCAGTAAAGATATCATCGAGACTGAAATAAATCAGACAATTCCGCAGATTTCGTTTGATGAGAGATTGAAAGAAGTTATCTTGATGTTAACGAAGCCGAAAACGACAATTGTAGAAACTGATTTGATGGGTTTCATTATTATCTTCCCACTGTTCCGCCAACTTCCATTGAAACCGAACGTGGCTTTTCCTCTGTGGGATATTTCTGCACAAAGCTGCGCTCTATTCTAAATGATAAGACATTGGAAAACTTTGTTTCTTGCTTTATCATTTTAAATTTTTGTAAATTATGTTATGATACCAAGTATGAAATATGTTTATTTTGTGTGGCGCTTCTTGTAAATATTTTGTTTAATAAATGTTATTCATTTAATTTATGATGTTGAGTTTATAATTAATGTTTTTAATTAAATTTATGACTAATTAAATTTTATTCGGCTTAACAAAAAAATGAAGTTTGATTAGTAGGTGTCCGATAGTCTAAACTGCTGTACGAAATGAAAACCATTAAAAATATATTAATCCGGAAATAACAAAAAATAAGAGCCCGAAATATCGGCATTGTAAAATTGACCGGGATTGCCAGTCCTAATCAGAGAAAGCCTTAAATTTGATATATTTTAGGATGTATACTAAACATATGTTTCTGTAACGATTCCACAACTGTGCATTTTGTCAGGAAAGCCACATAGCCTTGCAAATGTTCTATTGTATTTGTGACACTTCAAAATTTTTGACCATTGAATTCTCCTCTATTTTACAAACAAATCTTTAAAACTAACCATCTACATCTAGTAAGGCTACACCAGCACAGTCCTCACGTAGTTCGATATCCAATTGTTGCAAGATAGTTTTAGATACCTGATCGTGGATTGCAAGGCTTTTCTTAGAGGCAACCCCATATTGATTTGGTTGGTTATCCAGGACCGCGACGAGGACAAATCGAGAGAACGGAAATATACATTAATGCGAATAAATACAGGCATAAGTATTAAATATTTCTTTTTCTATGTGTGCATGTTTTAAATTCTTCTAAAATTCCGCATGTATTTTGGACTATAGAATGTTTTATTTGCTTCAACTTTATCTGGATCTGTGTGAATACTTTCTCTTTACCTTCTAAGAAATTCTCTTCATCTCTTAAAATTGGAATTGAAATGGTTTTAGTCTTAGTTTTATTCTAAATTTGCTTGAAAACTTTATAATTCGAGTGACTATTAATATATTGTCTAAATAAACTGAAATTCGTTTTTTTAATGGTTGTAATACTTTCTTCATCGAATCATGGAACGTCGTTATTATAGGTCGTTATCCGTAATCCGCTGTTATAGATTGGAATAAGGAATATTTCGAAAGTTGTAGTATTTCATTTTAGTACTGGAGAACTTTAAATTGGATATAACCCAGACAATTAGCTACGCTTTTGTCTAAATAAGACAAAAATCCATTTTCATCCTGCAAGAGAAAAAGATGTTCTCTTTCTTGAGAAAGACACAGTATTCGTCTACTCAACACTGAGAGGAATATTTTAAATTTAGTAAATTGAAATTGGTAAGTTAAATTTTGTATGCTGAGTTTGGTATTTGAAAATGTGTTTCTCCCACCCAGATGGAAAATTGATATTTTAGATGTTCACGATGAATAGTTCGAGCAAAGTTTGCATTTTAAATTACAACATGAGATACTTAAAAACTTTTAAAATATGAAATCAATTTAAATTTGATTATTAAAAATTTTGAGAAAGTAAATAATTAAAAAAAATCAATTTATTTGTATACATAATGCCATAATTCGTATTTTCGCCAGTTATCATTTATTATTAAAACAACATTTTTATTCAACGTCAAAAATCATATTTTCATCCTTTCCAAAATCCCCACCCGATTCGCCATCACTCGAATCTACATTTACAATAAAATCTTCAAGATAATCCGGTTGGCGTATTTCTCGCCAAAATCGTCCCTTTTCCGACTGTTCCGGTTGAACAAGGTCCTCCGACACTGGCTCGCTCTCGCGCCATCCCCACGCCTCGGGTTCGATATCCAAACTAGATTCGGCTGTCGTGGTTTAATGTCACAAGTCTGTTTAAAGTCACCTACTCAAACCGTTCCATATTATTAAATACTTTACTGAGCCTACGCGTTTCACAACAATTCCATTCATCCACTGCCGCAAGTATGGTGTGCATTGATCCGGTTTTATCCACACAAGATGAATCTCTAAAAAACCTGAAGACTCAAGATCCGCTCTCCCAACCGGTTTACTAAGAAATTATAAAACGATGGGCCCGTAATTATAAAGCTCCAAACTTGACGGTTTCTTGTTGTCAGGGGGCGTGTTATTATACCGCCATAAGCTTCCAAAATATCAATGTTCGAGCGAAAAGCTATTCTCTTTACAGTCCTGTGATTTGTTCGACTATTCCGTTGCAGCTTGGTCTGTTTACGGTTGATTAATAAATTTCAACGTTCCAATAATTCATTAACCTATTAAATTCATCTGAGTGAAACGTGGTATAGTTATCCACTAATAATTCCCAGGGAGCGCCATATTCGCAGAATAATCTTGCCCTTTCCGACACAATCTTATCAACATTCTCTGCTCTTATTGGTTTACAAATCGCAAAGCGTGAAAGACTGCAATCGATAATGCTCAAAAATTCTTCTAATTTTACTTAGTAACGTTTGCAGCCAATCTCAGCCAAGTTTCATCAACATTCATCGTTCTATTCTTCCATTTTATTGGTGTTGAGTCAATCGATTGGTACCTTTGACATATTCAAATTAAATCCTTGATATCTATATGTAATGCCACGATGTTCAGTCATTCACACAAATATTTCATTCTCCTGGTTCCCAGATGGCACTTATTGTAAATCTCTGGAAGCGTTGTCTTGATTATCTGCGATTGAAAAACGACAGTTGCCCCGTTTTAATTGGCTGGGCATCCAGGTCAATTCTTCTATCAAGTTCCTCACGATATTTACGAACTCAATCGATACTGATATGCTATATTCTTGGCATAACTCCTAGATAATCGAAAGTATTCTCTTAATCAACATAAAATCAAAAGATCCTGTGCTCAACTTCAAACGATCCGCTAACGTGTTAGAAATCCAAGATACAACTGACTTATTGTTTAATTTAACTTTCCCTTTTTTACCCTCCACCTGACGCATAGATTCAAACCCTTATCTACTGCTTCCAGCTCAATCACATTGATATGTCTGGAATCAACTGTTTTTCTTAACCACGACGTATCTTTGATTATATGACCCTTAACCTCAAACACTACACCAATCGCAATGAAGCTCGAGCCCACCATATTACTCCAGCTTCATTACTCACTTGATTATTTTAAATATCTCGTCTCCCACTGTGACCTCCAATTTACCTTCACTGAGACGCTTTTAGTATGAATAACTCAGGCAAAGCTAGTTCATCACAAGATATATACCTACCTATTATCCACACACCGAATACAACACACGTCATGATATGGACACAGTATCCGACTCTTGCCTTACTTAATTATCTCTCTTCCACTTGAAGATCATCATTCCCGACATCCGCACTTCATGGTCTTTTGTAATACTTTATGATTTCTTGCACCTTATGCCAATTTTTTTAAACAATCCTTCAACTTTGTCAACGGGAATTCTAGTCTCGTTCACAAAAATGTCATCTATGTATGAATAAACATGATCTCGAATTCTCGCATCAGAGTCCCATACCCACCTGACAATTTCGGTCATAACCAATGGTTCAATATTTAATCCGAACCCCATTCTGGTCAAAGTGTACTTTTTTATTATTAACGATATACGGTTGATAGCGCCACATATCTTCGTGAACCCATATCTGCATTTTCGCCTCTGAAAAATTGACATAGAAAATTGAGAATCCCTATGACAACAGATGCATGACTTATCCAAACAATTGTCGGCCGAACTGCTCTAAACATACTCATACTTATTCAAATTCCTAAAGTTAAAAACTGGACGTATTTTATCCTTATTTACCTCTATTTTCCCTATCATATTGACTTACCTATTTTCTCTCATCATAATTGACTAAATATCCCTTGCTATTCCAGTTCGCGATGATCGCCAAGGTGGCTGCATCCTTCGATTTATCGTCTCTAAAAACAGACTGTCGATTTGGGTGATAAACTTGTGCTCCACTTTTCCAATTCCATTTACCACACAGTTATCCTTGAACTCTATTTTGAAGTTTTATTTTCTTATGCAAACTGGGGGAACATCAGTCATTGCGTATCCGAGACCATTATCACTACTCTTACTCCTGTCACCAAACTCAATGGAAACGCCTTCGATATTCACTCCGCCTTACCTCTCAATGAAATCCATGCAGATCAACACTCCTAGGCCATGTGGTATATTTTACATAACTGAGCATTTGGCTTTGAATGACTTCCCGTTTATCGTTAACTGCACTTAAATAGAACTCACTCTGACGTTCCTGCCATCCACCAAAATTGTCATATTCCCCGAACAAATTAACATTATTATGTAATAACCCCTTTTTTTCACTACAGTTTTCAAACATCCAGAATCCACTAATTCGAGCATCGACGGATCATTAATACCTATAGTCATAATCGGTAACGCCTGCAATTTCTCTTAGAGAGAGCTGGAACCTACAAACTTCTCTGACCATTTCCAAATCGAAATATATCGCGATTTAACCCAGCTTCTGACTCAAATAGCAAACCACTTGTCTTATCAATCACTCTTGATAGTCTTTCGCCGGTTTCTCATCGTCCCTCTTCGAGTTCACAATCGGTCTCTTTTTGGGATGTCCACTCTCAGTGGCAACCCTTAGATAATTTATCAACACCTTAGATAATTTATCAATTTTAGATACTAAAATTTTAACTTGTGACGCGTAATCGTAAATCGTTTCGCCGTCCCGAAGACGCAAACCCACCAGCTAACCGTACGCCGAACGCCTGGTCAATCTAAACGAGTTGTTCAGCACACTAAACACCTCCTTACAGGAACTTTTCTTCTTTTCATCCACTTCCATGTAAATCTCCAACGGACTTTCAACCAACAGAAACGAAAAATACGGAGCTGGGTCGGTAATTCCTTGAAATTTCATAATCATGGTAAACGTCTTGTACCATACATCAAAATTTCCATTGCCATCGAACATTTTTATCTGCGCCCTAATAGTTTGTTATATAATTAAACGGTTGAAATCTTTTTTTGTATACACAATGCTAAAAAAACGCATTTTCGTCCTTCCTAACAAAAATTATAAAATAGAATTTTAAAAATAAAATCTGAAAATACTTTAAAATGAAAATTTGTTCGAATAATTGTTTGCTAACGATATATTTACACAATCTAAAAATATTTCAAATCATATTTTATCTAGATATCCAATTCGAAAGTTTTGTTGAGAATTGTCCCAAAGACAATTCAAACTGCGATGAAAATAAGTGTGAAAACCATATTTGGGTTCTTAATAAAGCATCATAACAGTTCTCCTCAGTTCTCTTTGTTGAACTGTTCAAAAAGAGCATAGGCAGTATGCCATAGTAAGAAAAACTGCATCCAAGCACGTATTGACACTGACGCATTTATACAGTATTTTTGATAAAAGTTTAATCATATTTAAAATAAATTTTAATAACATTTCAATTAAAAATTTGAAATTTGCATTAACTAATAAACTTTGCTAAAAGACCATTTGCGAGGCTATCTCTGCGCCTGGCGCTCTAGACAACCGCCTACTCAACCTAACCCTCGCGATGTCACTGTACAGTAGCAAGATTCTAACGTCTTTTCCAGTGAATGATAAATAATTCGCGGATATAAGATGGGATATATTGCTATAGATCAGTGGTTTCTAACCTTTTTATGTTGCTACCCCTGTAACCTCTTAGGAAAACGGATTTTACCCAACTTAAAAATGCTATAAAAACACACAATGCAAGCCAATTTTATTGTTTATTAATTACAAATTTGTCACTGCCGAACAGTTCGTCAGAAAACTGGATACATTGTGAATAAATAGAAAAACACAAATTGCAAAACAGTATTACAATATTACTTTGTTTTATATTTTAACTATGAATTAAAAATATTCAGTGTGAAGGTTTTTGTATTTTTTTTGTATTTTTTTATTAACCAAGAAGGCATCACTAAAATTTAGTGGATGCCTTTTTACCCCTAAAGAATTGCGTTTTTACCCCCCTGGGGGTAATTACCCCCCGGTTAGGAACCACTGCTATATATGTTTCTATAAGGTCATCATCCATTGTACTGCCATTTGCTTCTCATTATTTCATTAAGAAGCATTTTAAACCACAAATAAATTAGCTAAAGTAATTCAACTCTTTTGTCAAAACAAACTCAATGTTGATCCAATATATTAATACTTAATCTTTGTTTTCTAAAGGGCCCTACGAATTGTCTCTTCATTCCTCAAACAACGAACTGTCTAATGTTTGGAAATTTTAATTCCATTTAAAATTAATATAAATTCTTTTACAAATTCTTTTATTCCCCTAAAATCCGAATAAATTCTTCCGACGTTTCCCGGACAAAATAAATCTTTTTATTTAGCGATTTTAATTTCACTTTGATTTTGATTGAGATTTTTTTATTAATAATTATAAATATCATTAAATAAATTATTTTATTAAAATATAATTAAAACTAAAAGTTACTTTACGAAATAAATTTTGTTGCATTGAATTTCGATCTACTCAAACCCTTTTGGTGAGACTCAATGTCTCATGGGAGGAATGACTAATTGTTACATGATGCCCCGGACGCGGAGACGATTTTAATGGGATAAACTTTAGCTAATGAGGAGTTTTAATTAATTCTACTACACAGACTTTGAGATTAGAGTAATCGTCGGCAATTTGAGTAGACGTATGGATACTCGTACAAGAATATATAATTTTATATGTATCATTAAAACTAATTAAAGTAAGTAATATTCAACATTAAATAACTAAAACAATTTAATTTAGTCATAAAATCTCTCTCTAATCTAAACGTAAATAATGTAATGTTCAAATAGTAAGATACAAATCGTGTAAATGGTAATAATGACTCCTGAACCGTCAATGATTCCAATATATACATTTTCAATCCAATATCCAAGACAAGCAAATGAATGGCCAACCCTCTCATACTGACCTTGACCAGTTGTCATCTTATCTTGACTCCAAATAAGACTTTACTTCATATCAGTCACACCATTACTTTCCCTACCTTAGAGAGAAACCATTATATGACACATTTTCTTTTAAATGACAAAACATTTACACATAGTGATGAATTGGAAACTGTCCATTGCAAATTATTTGAATTTAACAATAAATGTTGTTAAAAGACAAATATTCTATTTTAAAATATATTTAATAAACTAACATAAAATATATTTAATAAACTAACACATACTTTGTTTATATACCAAATAAAAGGAGAGTCAAAGGTTAATTCTGTTCTCGACCCCGTAATAGTTATGTAATACAAATTTTTGAAATTTGTTGATTATGTAATATTTTATTTAATTTATTTTAATTTAATTTTGTAATATTTCACCAATGTAACTGCAATATCTTTTTTTTTACAATGGACTTTAATCACCAGACAGAATCCTCTATGTTTTAATGATGATTGCTATCAGACATTATTTTTTTTATTTTAAATTAATTAAAATCTCAACTCAATGGGCAACATAGAGTTGCTAATTAACAAAATTTACAATTTGATTAAAACTTCAAATTTTAAAAAAACAATCACAAATAAATAATTTAATTTATTCATGTCTGACAGTAACTTCGAATATTTTTTATGAACTCATTTACCATTTTTTGCTCTATATATTTTACCGTTTTGATTCGTTGACAATTTTGCTATCATATAAGAGAACATAAGTAATAGTTCTATTTTCAAGGCAAAGAATCAATAAGACAGTATTTTTAAACAAACTTTTGATCTTTACCACTTGAAGTAATTTATATTGTTGTTGGTTATTCCTACTAATTAATTTTTTACTGATTGTGAGCCTCTAGTCTCTTTAGAGGGTCCATCCAAACTAAAGAATCACTAACAGCCCCCGATAGGCCTCCTACGGGATCGGATAGTTTTGGTCTCCGAGATCCTTACAGCTTCCCTGTGAGAAACGACCACCAATGGGTTGTATAGCCATGGCTCAGTATACCTTTGACTGTATTCATTGACTTCGTTAGATCTGCAATCCTAAAAGCCAGATGTGTTTCTTCAGTACCTATCACTTCCTCCACCGCCGTCGAGATATTCGGGGGGTCCGTCACAGATTGAATCTTGTAGTCTGAAATACTGAGGTTTTCTACGACTCTTTCTTCTGCATTATTTGTTGAACTGGTTCGCGCTGTTGTCATTATCGGCTCTCCGATTTCTTCCGACTTGACCAATTTATGATCCCAGAAGAGGTGCCTGGTCAGCCACTCTTTCATTTTGCATGCCAATTTACGTAGTGAAAATGGTAATTGCTGTTGTTGTGTCTCGTCGGTATAAAGCGGAAGTGGATACCGCATGGTCCATTTTGGTGTGTCTGTTAAGCTCCTTCTTTTCGGCAAAATCCTTGTAGCATCTTTCTACTGGACATTGGTATCATTTTTCTCTCTCATTGATCAGCTTTGTCACATTTGTTCTTGTCCTATTTAGTCCTCGTGATCGAATTTAGGAGTTTATGTGTGTTACACTCGATATAAAAGGGTCTCTGTGATTGATGTGATTAATAAAATCTCAATACACCGCATCATCCGCAAATCGCCACTATACGTCCACTCGAAGGCATTCCGAGATTGATTGCTTCTTTCTAGCACTGATCCTTTTCTCCATCTGTTTGTGATAAATTTATCAAAATATTTATAAAAATATTTTTTTATCTACTTTCCGATAAAGGTTATTGTTATAACATTACATGATATTGTTCATATATCATTATTGTTATTGCGATTTATTATTTATTCAAATTATTGTAATTTGTTCAAGTAAATTTATAGATAAATTGTGGTATAGATGTTTGATATGTCGGTTCATTTTAACAATAACCAATACTTACGATGTCTATGGAGGCCTGTGTTCGAAAATGATGGTGCTTATATTGATCGTTGATAGATGTACTTTTTCGTTGTTTTTTAGACATCGTTGTTATTAAACGTTAAGCGAGAACTTTTAATTAATTTGAAGAATAAATTACTACCTAAACAAGATCATCGTAGTTTGGGGATTTTTCGTTGCTTAGAAAACCAAAAACAACTTTCCTGAATGCAATCAATGCGCTTCTTTATGTCCTGTCATTTTTCTACCAGAATTTCTGATGCAAACATTTTCTTCACCTATGGACAAATAAATACACCAGCATCAATTTTGGTATCAGAAGGTTTAGGAAACATTGACCTATATTACTTTTGATGTTAATTTATTAAGCTTTTGTATATGAAAAATAAACTTGTAAATTTTGTTCTTGTGTTTTTAGGTTCTTTGATAATTAGTGACATGACTATTGTATTTTGCATATTTAGACAAATACAAACTCCAAAAATTAACAATATAATCATTAATCATACCTAAAGCTTTCCAAATATTGAACTTCCTTTTAATTTTAATTTTTTTTCATATCAGCACTGGAAAAAAGGAAGCACTTTGTATTGTAAAAATAATCTTGATATTCTTATATTTTCCTAAATATATAATTATATGATAATAGAGAACTCTTTTCTAAGTGTGAGGAATTTTTAGTTAATGTTTTTAAAATTGTTGAAATAAAAATTGAATTTAAAATATCATTTTAAATTTAAAAAAAATAAAGAACTAAATAAATTTTATGTTAAACATGAAAAATTTCGTTAATTTAATTAAAGAAAATGAAATTATTTAATCATCGGAAATTAAAAAAAGGAAAATGAATTATTAATACTTTATTTATTTTTATTATACCAATTTGAGATTATGACATAAATAGTTTCTCAAAATTGAAAAAAATAAATAAATTTAATTTCGAATAAATTTATTTAAATAAAATGTATTAGACATTTTTTGTGAACTAATAAAACTTGAAAAACTGATGTCGACTTTTAATATTGACAACGTGGAAGGTGTTCCAAAAACATCTTACGTGGAGGTCTTAGTGACGAGCTCGGACCAGTTGATCTAAAGATTAATTCCAGATGTTGAAATATTTATTTCAAGTTGCAAAAGATATATTAAAGATGCGGGCGTCCCCCTAATAGCCTGAAAGAGACGTTGGTAGTGACCCTGCTTTAGTGGGAATTAATTCCAGTATATGAAATCGCGAAACCACCAGAGAAAGAATTCGAGAACAGATTGCCGGAAGCATTTCAAAAGAAACGATCTCAGATGAAAGTCCTAACAGAAGCTGCAGAGTTTCGTAGAACTATAAAAACAATAGCTGAATTCTTTGCTAAAGCAAGGAAAAGCAAGGCTGAGGCAATGGCCACCTTCCAATGGACCGTCGATGAAATAGAAAAATGCTTGTTGTTAAATTGGAACAACGATAGTGAAACGAATAAAGAAATAAGAATGAAATATATTCAAGAGAAGAAAGAGATATAAACAATTATCAAAAGGATGGACGAAGAAGTCGGAGATGAACCAGGTCAGTGCAGTAAGACCATCGTAGAACTACTCTTAAATTTACACGGACAATGTACAGTGTCGCTCAAATTAATCCGTCGTTACATTTTTTTCATGTTATTTAATTAAGTACAAAATTTACGAAACCAACCTTTCTTAAAAAAATTTACATGTCACTAACTTAAACATTGAGTAAATGTACCAATAAAAATATCTCAAAAAAAGTAAAAATTAGAATATTTAAGTAAGATTTTCAAAAAAATATGGTCGCTAAATTTAATCATCATCACGTTATATCAATAAAATTTTGCTTTTTTGTTTTGAAGGATATAATTCATTTATATAATTGACCTTATGGATAGACCACTACCTATCCGTAATCTGAAAAAAAGATAAATAATTTTTAGTTAAATGTTTATATATTTTAAAAATTAATGCATGACGTAACAAATATTATTAATAAAATGAAAAAAACCTAAATAAATAATCATTTATTGCAAAAAGAAACGTGCCGTGCTCGTCTTTACGTTAGATCCTCTTCGACATTATTTACACGCAAACAAATTTTGTAGTTCACTTCGGAATCGACGTCCGCTGATAACGTAAACGAAGAAGTTCGTTGAATACTGTAAATAGGCCAAAATATCCGTAACGGAGAATAAAAAACTAATCATATTGTCTTGCATCTCGATTTTATAATATAAAAACATGCTGATTGTTGTCCATATGATCATCGAAGGGGTGAGAAATACCAAATATAATATTCCGACAACCAAAGACATCTTTAGAAGACTTTTTGACTGATTTTTTTGAGAATGTTTTGAGTCGGTATTGATTGTTTCTTGCGTCATTTCACTCATTGTCCGCAGTCTGGCTTTCATGTTAAAACTAATGGCAAAGTTCGATATAAAAATAGCGGATGCTGTTAAAAAGTAGTATAAAATCAAACTGATTATCGGTCGAACCATGTTCTCGTAAGTAAAATATTCTGTTTTTGCTCCGCAGAACCTTACTTCTTCGTAGGAAGAGTTGTCTGTCTTTGAAGTCACAAAAACTATTTTTAGTTCCAAAGAAAAAAAAGTCATCAAATTTTTAATAAAGGCCGGAAATAATAAAAATAAAGTTAAAAACAAAGCTCTGGATTTCGTACACCACGTTTTTGCTTTTAAAGGAAAACAGACAACAACCATTCGTTCTACGGAGACTAAAATCACCGTCCAACAGGCAACATCTCCACAGAAGAAAACCAAAAACCTTTGAATTCGACAACTCCAATCATTAATTGTTGTAATTTGAAAGGACAAAATCTGATATAAAAATCCTGGAAGAAGACCAGTCATCAAAGTTAAACTATCACAAATGGCCAGAGCCCGAAAATAAACGGAAAGGGTACCATTAGAAATCGCACTTCTGGTGAAGACAATAAACGAAAGAAGATTTCCAGTGCATCCTATGGCGAGAATTAAAACCAAAACGTATTTGTTGATAACACCACTAATTATACCAAGCATTAAAAATATTAAAAATATATAAAATAAATAATTTAATTTTAATTGCTATCTTTCATTTTATATTTCACTCAGAACTAAATATGATTGGAAAATTACGAACTTCCTTTTCCTTCTGTCTGCCAACAGAATTTTTTCCTGATGTGCTTATTTCAGTATCTTTTGTAGCAAATTGGATTAAAATATATAAAAAAAGAATTATTTTACAATTTAATTTTATTTATTTATATATTATTTAAGAAATATTGATAGAAAAATTTGTTATTTATAAAAGAAATGTTTTTAATCAATTTTAATAGAATTATATTAAATTCACTTGAAGAATAAAAATTTAAACAAAAACTTTAAAATAAAATCAATTTCCTTTTTTGAGGTTAAAATTAAAAACTTATACTTTTATTTTATTTGTAAATAATAAAAAAACATTAATTACTGTTTGTAATGAATCTTGATGATTTAAAAAGATTTCCTGTTTTATAAAAATATTCTTCATTCTTTTCATTTTATTTTTATGTATATTCATAATTATAGTTACAAGAGGAACGGCAGTTTATTAATTAATTTTGTTAGGTTGGGAATTATCTTCCATTCTAAATCAAAAAGAAATTAAAACTTGCAAAATTTATTAACTACCACAGGTTAAAATTGTTATTTAAACAAATTTTCATTTTATTATTTTCTTTTTTTTAAATTCTATTTTCCATTATTTTTTTTAATTTCGATTATAATTCGAAATTTTAAAAAACCAAAATTCTTATTTTCAAAAAAAATTGGTTGACGAACAGGTTTTAAATTAATTGGCTTTCCATTCATCTTAATATGATGTTTTGCT